>MDKF010919256.1:0-38560 GCA_026770625.1 Nicotiana glauca | reverse complement strand
TCTCTGAAAATTGGGTAAAAATTGAAGAAGTTAGGGCTTGGCTTTTGGGAATGAAAAATTGGAATTTGAAGGGGGTGGACTCCGATTTTGATAAATTTTATAGGTACGGATCGCGGCGAGACGAGGATTACGAAAATGAGAATTTCGTAATTTTTTGAGAAGCGGGCCCGGGGCTCGGGTTTTGCCAACTTCGTGTTTTTGGTGTTTTTCTAGTTCTTTCAATTGGGTTATGCCCCGTTAGCTTATAATAACCTATTCCTTGTGGTTTTGGACAGATTCTACACTCGAGGAGGTCGATTTGCGAGGAAAGGGCAAGGCGAGCTAGGATTTCGGCCGGTTTGAGGTGAGTAATGGTTATGAATGATATACTGAGGGTTTGAAACCCTATATTTGCACTATGTGGTGCTATGTTGAGATGAGATACGTGCCGTATGATTTGCGTGGTGATGTTATTTCTAGGGATTTGGATTCGGTCCATCCCGATTGAGGACTTACTGTACTTTTGACTGAGACTAAGCTTATAACCGTATATTCTGGGCTAGTTGCCATGTTTGGGGCCTTGTGCCGATTTGTAGAACCCTTAGGGAGCATGTTGAGCTAATTGACCTCACTTTACCTGTTGAACACATACTCTCAGTCATGTCCTAAATTGTAAAGACATAATATGAACCGGTATTAGCAAATTGCACTCTAAATGAGAAATACCTAGGGTTGAATGCCCTGTCTTAGCTGAGTGGGCCTGTGAGGCCAAGTCTATGTTGACTGAGAGGGGTCAAGGATCCCATAGTGAGTGTATTTGACATATACCAGATCGGGCTGCACGCCGCAGAAGTATATACATATACATGTATTGGATCGGACTTCACGCCGCAGTAGTATATTATATATGGATCGGACTGCACGCCGCAGTGATATATTATATGGATCGGACTGCACGCCGCAGTATTATAGCGCTTGGGCTGAAGGAGCCCCTCCGGAGTCTGCACACACCCCAGTGAGCGCAGTCAACTATTATATTGGATCGGGCTGCACGCCGCAGCATTATATATATTATATTGGGTCGGGCTGCACGCCGCAGCACTATATATATTATATCGGATCGAGCTGCATGCCGCAACAGTATTAGTGAGGATCGGGCTGTGCGCCGCAGCAGTGTTGGAAAACTATTGGACTGTAGGGGATTGGTACCAGATTTCCCCATTTAGAAATGTTACTACCTGTACTGTTATTTATAGAACTGCGTAGTGTTCTTACAGGATTCCTTTATTTCAGTTGTTATTTATTGCTATTACTCACTGAGTTGGAGTACTCACTTTACTCCCTGCACCTTGTGTGCAGATACAGGGACCCCAGAGGTTTAGCTGGGATTATTTGCTACTGCTCGGTTCAGTGTCGGAGTCTTTGAGGTAGCTGCCGGCGTCCGCAGGACCCGATTTTCTCCTCTTGTCATTTCTTTTACTCCCGTACTAGACTTGTTTATGTATAGGATGATATCCAGTTGTATCTAAAGGCTCAGACTTGCGATGCCAGATCTATTGGGTTGTTATTACTGTTATTTTGGTTTCCACACTATTTTTATTATTAAGAAAACGAGAGTATATGCTTAATTGGTATTTTTAAGTTTAATAATTGGGATGGAAATGTTAAATGGTCGGGCTTGCCTAACAAGGTGTTGGGCGCCATCACGACCGGGGTTTGGGTCATGACATCAAAGCTCTTAGAAATGTTAGTCCTTTATTAGCCATCTCTAGTCGAGCTCATTAGCTTAACCTCGAGGCCCAACATAGGATAGATCGAGACCCATATTCTCGGCCACTCGGTTCGCATAGCATACTATCTTCAAGCCCTTATCTTATTTTCTAGTCTCACACTTAGAATCTATTGCTTAACAACTAGCATGAAAATAAATCACGTATTTTTAGAACCAAAAAATCAAATCTAACTATAATTACCATTTTCAAGTTAAACAGTTTGGCGCCCACCATGGGGCTAAAAATAATAGTGATTGTTTTCGTGCTGGTTTACTAAATAACGCAAGTTATCCTTCACACTTTTTCTTGTCCAAGAATCTTCAATTTTAGGTCAAAATGTCCAACTCAGTGAATGCACATGAAAACAACAGTCCTGAGGACCATGGAGAGAATTGTGTAGCTATTCCAGGTATCGGTGTACCACCACGGAACCCTGAGGATGCACTAGAACAAATTCTCATGGATATGGTCTCATGCGATGCCCACCACTTCGATATAAGCTCCCACACTAACAGGAGTATACACCAAGAAAATCAACAGGAAACTCGGGAAAATCCCACCCAGGAAGAAAGAGAGGCAGACAAGAGAAATCGAGCGGAAAAACCTAGTACATCGTTCATATGATCATTAGGGGATACTGACGTTCCTCAAAGACACGTGATCAAACGGATAAAATTTTCAGCTGCAACAAATGGGCAAATTCGGGGCCGCATATCTGAGGACGTCCTTGCATTTAGCGAAAAGGATTTCAAGACCCTGTCTCATCCACATAACGATGCGCTGGTAATTTCATTCCTCTTGAATAACATTCAAATTAAACGTGTACTCGTGGATCTTGGTAGCTCAGCCAACGTAATCAGGCCGAAGGTGGTAGAACAACTCCGACTGCTCGATCAGATTATACCTACCTCTCGAGTCCTCAACAGCTTCAAAATGGCCGGCGAAGCGACGAATAGGGAGATCACCCTCCCGTTCAACATGTCCGATGCAGTTCAGAATGCCAAATTCCATGTCATTGAAGGTGACATGAGTTACGATGCGTTGCTTGATAGGCCATGGATAAACAACATGAGGGAAGTACCGTCAACTCTGCATCAGATGATGAAGTTTCTAACAAAAAATGGTATAAAGACAATATATGGAGAACAACATGCAGCAAAGGAAATGTTTGCGGTCCATGGGGAGGCACCAAATTGTATGCCCTTTGTAGACATGTGATTTTTGACCCTCCCAGGATTTTACATATTTTAGCATTTAAATACTTAGTTTAGGTCTAATATAGTTATTTCAACTAATTTTGACTCTTTGATATTATTTTTATCATAAATTGAAAAATACAAAAAATAGTTTCATTTTTCTCTGTTTAATTAAGGTATTAGGTAATTTTAGAAGAATATTATTTTTTACCAATTTTTATTATAATCCTTGAAAATACCAAAAATAGCTTCATGTCATAATATAGTTCGTTTGAATTAATTAGTAATGATTTTATAATTTTATAGTATATTGTTTTGGGAAAGAAATCAACATTTTTAGTCTTGTAAAGCTAAATGGCCATTTTTAAAGACAATTTTAGCCCAAATCTGAGCCCAATCTTTTGACCAATCATCCATTTTTGAGAAATTAATCCAAGTCATTCATCCCATCCCTATCTAAGGGCCAAGATCATTTCTTTTAGAGACAATACCAAAACCCTAGGGGTCCCTTCTTCTTCTTAAACCTTACACCAAAAACCTTAGGCAACAATGGAGAAAAAACCCTAGAGACCATAGGAACAGACAGCCGCCGCCACTTTTTAAAACTAGCTGCTCACGACACCGCCCAAGACCCGATAGAAACCAACCAAATCATCTCGGAGCATCGATCTCCAGCTGCCCACCAGAAAACATGCGCCACCACCCTTCAATCTCCACAACCACAAAGCAACGGCCACCTAACCCCAAAAGAGAATAGCAGCCCGTTAGCAACCACTTGTCTTCTTCACTTCAACTCACCCACTCGTCAGAAAACAAACCATCAACCAAGAGAACACCCCGAATACCATAGCTGCTGCCACCGGAACTCCATAATCATCATAACAGCACCCCCCTCATCTCTTCTTCACCTTGACCAACTCCAAGACAACAACTACGCGACCTTCTTCACCAAAAATTAACTAGCACACCCTAAATAAGCAGCAGCAGCATAAAAAAGCAGCAATGAGAGGTTGCAAAACAGTTCTGAAACAAAAAAATAATATATATATATATATAAAAGTAGTTTCACTTTCTTTCCTTAATTGATTTTTGTTTTAAAGTAATGGATATTATGTGGAGTGTTAGAGTTCGAAGCTAAATTCGCCGATCGAGGTCTGTTCGTTAGTTGCTGAAATCGCGGTCCCAGTCTAAATTCGCCGTTCTTACTAGATTTTGTCTGAAATTTGGACTTGGGATTTTTATCTAGTGATTATCAAACGTTAAAGGAAATCTTAACTCAATAGGTTCTACTCATATCTTCTGTCCTCTTGCCTTTGTTGCTATGGATTGAGTTTTAAAGAATCATTCAAGGGTGATTAGATTTCTGTGGCTAAGTTGTTTGGACAATTCGATTGATTTCGTAAAATTTGCTTATCCAGAAAGTGACTATTCTTGCTTGTTTGCTATAGTTTGTAATCAGTTTATCGATAATTTGGAGCTTCATCCATGTTTTCAAGTGTTTGGATCCACGATTTAGTGGTTGAAATTTTGTTGAAAGTCTGTTAATTGAAACGTGACTTTTGAATAAATGGATCATGTTTACTGTGGTTTAAATTGGAAAGCAAGAATTGGGATTTTGAGGGGTGAATTTGGGGTTAGAATTGGATAGTATAATATTATGAATAAAAATTGGTTTTAAAAAATGATTAAGTTTCTTTACTTTTCTTAATTACCGCTAGGAGCATGTTTAGGCCGATCACATTGGGTAGGCAAATCTTAGGTTTTTTTATTTTTTTTTATTTTTGAGGAGAGTGGTCGTTCCATTAGTTTAATTTGTCCGGGGAATGCCCCAAAGAATTTGTATATATTTTATTACGGGGAATGCCGCACAGTGTTCTGCAAAAGGAAGTCGTGGTATCATCGGTGGAGGCAAAGTATCAGCTAATATTACTTATTTTAATTTGTTTTATTTTTTTAATTAGGAAGGGACGACCTCGAACCTTTTGGATGTTTATTTCCCTTTTGTATGACTCTGCCTCAATTTGAATATTTCTGAAAGCCAACTAGATTGGGTACGTAACCGTATTAGTTATGGGTCTCCGGGAATGCCTAACACCTTCTCCCCAAGTCAAATGAACCCCCTTACCCAAATCTCTGGTGTAGACTTAGTTTTAGAGGTCAAAGTGTTTTGAAAGAAAAATTATTATTTTTGAAAAAACTGGTGACCTGACACACCAAAATCAAATGTTAGGTGGCGCCTCTGAGTTATTTCCTTTTGAACACAATTTTTGTCACGCTTCAATTGAAAAACCCAAGATTTACTAAAATCTTTCCTATTAATTTAAGAGGATTTAGTGAAGTTTGGTAAAAAAAAAAAGGGTGTGACATCTCTGGCGACTCTGCTGGGGACTTGTAGGTTCGAGCTAGTACTTGATCTTGTGGACTTTTAAGATATTAGGTTGAGGTTTTTATGTGTTTTGTTTGGTTATTTTGATTTTTATTTTGTTTATGTCTTTTTATTATTTGCTAGCTGCTTATTTGTTTATAGTTTTTCTTTATATTTACTACTTTATAAATTGTAATCATTTGCATAACCATGGGTCTTCATTCTATAACAAGTCTTCCGGAGTACGTTTGAGCGTACACGGCCTTTTTGTGCGTCATCCGTATCTTTAGGGGGTGGCGTGGGAGCGTGGAGTGGGAGGACAGCTAGTACAGCTTCCATCGACCACGTGCCGCCCCGAATTGCTTTGTTTAATGGACCCCAACCGTAGGTCAGCCTCTAGGTCATGCTTATGTGCATCATATCATTTAAACCTAGCAGGGTTCGGTCCCAGGTACCGTGTCCCGTTGGAGGAGGCCTATCCAAATTATGTCAAAATGGGCTTGTGGCCCAAAAAGGTGTTCAATCATCCCTATGTGATACATGTTGCATCTTTCACGGTAAAAAGGTCATTTGGCAGGCCGATGCTTGGGAAAGAAGGGTGAAAGACGAAGCAAGTAGGGCCTAGTTATATTTTTCTTTCACTACTTTTTCAAAAAAAAGAAAAAAAAAATAAAAAATCTAAAAAAGATTTTACACTTTCCCATTATTTTCCAAAAATTCAAAAAAAAAAAATCTAAAAAGATTTTACACTTTCCCATTATTTTCAAAAAATTAAAAACAAATGAAAAACTCCAAAAAGAATTTACACTTTTCCATCATTTTCCAAAAATTCAAAAAAATAAAGAAAAAAAAATTCAAAAAGATTTTACATTTTCCATCATTTTTTCAAAAAGACAAAAAATATAGTTTTTGCAAATTGGACGCATTTTTTCTAAAATTCTATCCCTTATCCGATCTTTTCGAACTACGCAAACCTGATTCTCGTGTTTTGAGACGAGATATGTAGGCAACCCACATAGGATCCGATTTTCCTAGTAAGTCTTAGGTTCTTGGCTTTGCGGGATCTTAGCCAAATCTTACATGTCTAGCCACTTTTGGCCACATCGTCCATTCTTGCAAAATGGGGTCATTTTTGCAAAGTGGTTCAATTACCCATGTCTTAGGATCTTCAGTCCACAACTAGGTGTCATTTACTTTAAGGTCCATCCTTTTGAGTCTTTATCTTTAGCCACTTCTGGCCATATAGGTCATTTTTGCAAAATACGTCATTTTTGCAAATTAATTTTGGGCCATGATTGTTGGGAGTTTGAATCCATATAAGCCTTAGTGAGGAATTTTCATATCTGAGTAGTCATCCATGTTGAGTTTGTACTTCTGGCCACATTTTGGCTACGTAGGTCATTTTTGCAAAAATAGCCTTAATCATGCTTGCATATGTCCAATAGAAGGTGTCGTGGCGTCACATGTGTCTTGAGTCACTAACTCTATTTGGTCTTATTTTTTCCATTCAGGTATGGATCAATTTGCTAGAGTTTGAGCATGACAAATACCTCAGGACCATTCTAGTCAAGATCATTGCATGCACGAGCTGCTTGAGGAAACTCTTTATTTTTAAATGTATTTTATGTTGTCTTTTAATTATTAGTCTTGTACAGTAGTATCGAGTCTGTAGGTCTAGTTATGATTTTTGAGTCTTTTGCTATATTCCTTCTTGTGTTGTATTTGAAAAAAAAAGTTAAAAATTCAAAAAGATTTTTATTTTTAGTTTATTTGTTCATTATTTTTTCCAGAACTACGCTTGATCTAATTCATGAGGGACATGATACGTAGGCAACCTACATAGGTTTCGATCGAATCATCTTTTGAAAACCCAAAAAAAAAGAAACAAAGAAAAAAAAGGAAAAAAAAGAATGAAATTGCGGGATATGAAAAATGAGAGGAAAGAAAAGAGTGATAATCAGAAAGAAAAAAGGGGGAAAGAAGTGAAAACCAAGCGGTGTTAGAAAGGAAAATGAAGAAGGAAATAGGACAGGAAGAGTGAAATTGGGATGATGCCAAATGACCTTATGACCATCAAAGTTATTATAGAATTATTAAATGGTTGCTAAGGGTATTGCACGTAATGTGATATTATTATCTGATAAATGCCCTAACGCTAACATGTGGTTTTGTGTTGTTGTCCTCTGTTATCTTTATTTAACTTAAGGAAGGTGGTTAGTTTGTTGGCATCCTGGCAAATCATCCATACAATACCAGGTCAAAGTGCCAAACAGTTATGGCTAGCAAAGAAACAGACACAGGAGTTGTAGACCCACCAAAGGAAATTGTTGAATCGGAATCGGAACTGCAAGAGGAGGTCCGGAGGTTAAAGCATCAGTTGGTGGAAATGTATCAAGCCTGGATTAAGGGACACCCTCCTCCCTCGTTCCTTACCAACTACATAGAAAAGTCTGCTTCCATTCTACCACTCTCCCAATCCCAGATGCCCAGTACTGTTGATCTTTCCCCTCAACACGCCTCGGGCTTCACCCCTTACAAGTCCTACCTTGGCACTTCGTCCAAAATTTTTCATGCTCCGCCAGGCAAAACAACCTCATACCCTGCTCAAGTTTAGGAAGCCAAATTTATCTGGATCAGCACACTTTGTGGTGAGGATGCATGGTAGCATGGAGTATGAGAATCCTCTTGGAAACTTGCTGATTGAAGTTAGTCATATTGAAATTGTTGAAGGTCCCAGTAATTTTGATGTGCAACCTAGTGTCTAAGATGTCGAGCTTGATAATTGGAAAGACACTCCTTTCTTGGCTAGCCGGGGAGGAGTTTTGGTGGTTTATTTTGTTGTCAGTTCTATTTGTCCGAGTTATTTCAGGATCGTAATCCGGATATTGTCTTGTGGCTTAAACCTTTCTTCTTATTTTGTCTAGTTCGTTTAGTTGTATTAACTCATCTATTGTTATCTAGGATTGTTCCAGGGTTGTAACCCATCTCTATTTTGCTTGTTTTGTTCAAACCCCTAATCTGTCTAATGCAATATCTAGTTTTCTGTTAGTTCTAGTTAGTTTTTTGTTTAGGTCACTTTTCCTTTTATAGTTCTAGTGACATGACATCCACGCATAATTCTCATCGTGGTCTTGAAAGTTAGTGTAATCATGAAGCAATGACACGATTTTGAATATGATAAAAGGAGGCATTGAGGAAACAAGTAAAGATTCACGCATTCTGAGATAACCTGAGGCTTGAATTGAGTGAAACTGAGGCAATAAGTCTGGGAAATTAAGAGGTTGATAAGAGCATATAAGAATGAAATAGCTCTCAAGCAGTTTGAGATAAATCAGTTAGTGCTGAAATGCATTCTTCCACATCAAGACAAGGTTGAGTCAAGTATGCTTCGAACTAGCAAGGGTCATTCATTGGGACAAAGGTTTTCCTATTGGTACTTTTTGTTTGTGTTGATGCCATCAATAGATAATATGTGTGATTTGTTTGCTTATCTTCAATAGCAAGTTTGTACTTGGCATTTTTAAGTTTGGTATTACGAAGGCAATTTATTCTGCTACTCAAATACTTTTATCCTTTGATATCCCCTTTTGATCCCTAATTTTTGTTTCATATCCCTCTTTTGGAGTTGGAAATAGAGTTAGAAATTAGAAAAGGAAAAGAAAAAGAAAAAAAGAAGGAAAAAAAAGAAAAGATAAAAAGAAAAAAAAAGAAAAAAGGAGAAAAGAAAAAAATAGAAAAAAAAGAAAAAAAAGAAAAAAAGAGAGAAAAGAGAGAAAAGAGAGAAAAGGAAATAAAACAAAAAACAATTTTGTCGTTTGAACTACGTTCAACCTGATTCTTGTCACCACAAGATACGTAGGCAACCTTACGGTTCTTTCACATCGAATAAAATATTTCATAATCCCACAAAGTCGAGAGTGGGGAAAATTTTCTTAGAAATCCCATAAAAAAATCCCCAGACTCTAGAAACTGGGGCAGAAGTTTTAATTTTTGCCAAAAGACCTGACTCCAAAGTTGTAATTTGAAACCCATTCATCTTAAATTATTTTGAGCTTTCATGTCACCCTTTTTTTCCAATCCTGTCCAAAAGCCTACATTACGGTCAAAAGAAAGACTTTCCGACCAATCTTTGAGGATGCCAAATAAAGTGTGTGGTAAAAGTCTGATATTCTTGTATCATGGGTAATACCTTATTCTCATCACAAAGAGAGAAAATGATAAATGAGAGAGTCTTATCGGTGAAAACTCTCATGGGCACCGTAAGGCGACGGTGATTTGGGAAAAGAGCAAAATGAATGAGGCTTGATGGTAAAAATCCTTCAGGGCACTACAAGTCAACTGAGGATTGTGGATCAAATAGGAAAATTGAAGCGCTGAAGCCCAGTTTCACAGCGAAGAGGTACAACAAGAGTTGAAAATTAGACTTGCTTGAGTTATTAGGCCACTTAATCCAAAGGTGCACGTCATGGTAATTAGAGTTGGTATCCACATCTGATAAGTTTCTACTTTGTAATTCTCTTGTTAGGTATCATCTTTTTACACTGTCCCTTATTTTGTTCCTCTTGTTTTGTTTGAGTCCCTTCTTGAGTCTGTTTGGTCAAAACAAGTGAGAAATGACTTCAAAATTTTCTACCAACTTTCTAATTGTACAAAACAAATTTGGCAAGCACATCAAAATGGCATAAGATACATGAGAATAGTGTGTGCACTGAGTTGGTGATAATAGACGTTCTTTGGGATTGATGTAAAATGCAAAGATTGGATGAATGTCAGAACACGAGTGCAATGCATCAGGCATAAGGTATTGGATTTGAATGAATTAGGAATATTTCTTGTGATAAAGGTTGTCCGAAAAAGCAGTCGGTCAATAACACGCCAGGTCTTACTAGTCGAAGTCCAAGTTGATCGTGACAAGTGCAAGAGAAATCGCCCTTGAGCTCAAGGCCCACCACATTTAAACTCAAAAGTTTTCTTTGTTTGAAACAGGAACAAATCAGTGCAAGCAAGTGGGTTCAAAAACAAGAGGGAAAAAAAAGAAAAGGAAAGAATGAAAGAAAAGGAGAGAAAAATCGATAAAGAGAAGTTTCTCAAATCTTTTCCCTTACCTGTTTGCTAGTGTGCATAAACTGTTGCTATTGTTCTTCACATTTTTTCTCCAAGGATCAAAATATTAGTTTGATGAATCTTTCTTCTAAGATAACAAAAAGACCTAGTATGATGAACTTTCTCCTACGATATAAATCTTCGTCTGATGAATCTTTCTCCTAAGATAAGAAACCTATTCTGATGAATTTTCTCCTAAGATCAAAATCTTAGTCTGATAAATTTTTCTCCTAAGATAGAAGACCTAGTGTGATGAATTTTCTCCTAGGATCAAAATCTTAGTATGATGAATTTTTCTCCTAAGATAACAGAAAAGACCTAGTATGATGAATTTTATCCTAGAATCGAAATCTTAGTCTGCCGAAGTTTTCTCCTAAGATAGAAGACCTAGTCTGATGAACTTTCTCCTAGGATCAAAATCTTAGTCTGATGAATATTTCTCCTAAGATAGAAGACCTAGTCTGATGCATTTTCTCCTAGGATCAAAATCTTAGTCTGATGAATCTTTCTCCTGAGATAACAAAAACACCTAGTCTGATGAACTTTCTCTTAGAATAGAAATCTTAGTCTGATGAATTTTTCTCCTAAGATAGAAGACTTAGTCTGATGAATTTTCTCCTAGGATAAAAATATTAGTATGATAAACCTTTCTCCTAAGATAGAAAACCTAGTCTGATGAACTTTCTCCTAGAATCAAAATCTTAGTCTGATGAATTTTTCTCATCAGATAGAAAACCTACTCTGATGAATTTTCTCCTAGGATAAAAATCTTAGTCTGATGAATATTTCTCCTAAGATAGAAGTCCTAGTCTGATGAATTTTCTCCTAGGATCAAAATTTTAGTCTGATGAATCTTTCTCCTAAGATAACAAGATAACATTGAAGACCTAGTCTGATGAATTTTCTCCTAGGATCAAAATCTTTGTCTGATGAATCTTTCTCCTAAGATAGAAGATCTAGTTTGATGAATTTTCTCCTAGGATCAAAATCTTAGTCTGATGAATTTTTCTCCTAAGATAACAAAAATGGACCCCGTCTGATGAATTTTCTCCTAGGATCAAAATCTTAGTCTGATGAATTTTTCTCCTAAGATAGAATACCTAGTCGGATGAATTTTTCCTAGGATCAAAATCTTAGTCTGATGAATTATTCTCCTAAGATAGAAAACCTACTCTCTTGAATTTTCTCGTAGGATCAAAATCTTAGTCTGATGTATCTTTCTCCTAAGATAGAAGACCTAATCTGATGAACTTGCTAGTCAAATGTTCTTGGTTTTACTCACAGGAGATGCACATCCTAGTTAAGTCTTTGGTTTTGCTCTCATCATTGCATCAATAACATAGGTGATTTACAGTTTTGCTAACAACTCACATATCTTCCTAGTGCAAACTGGGGCAAAAAATTTTGTTTGTTTTGTTGTTTTGATTGCAGGCACTCACCTGGAGAACAAGGGAATACATTTCCAGTTTCAAGTGAGTAGCAGGCACCCACCTGGAGAACTAGGAAAGTCATTCCAGAATTCAATTCAAGTTAGAAGTAGCAGAAGCTCGCAGCAAGAATGCGAGTTAACAGTCCGAGATGATCACTAGAAGTAATTTCAATCCAAAATAGAAAAGAAAAAAAAGAGAAAAAAAGGAAGTGAATCCAAAATGCAGAAGTCGAGACAAGAGGTGGATTGTGCAAGACATGACTGAAGTCACAAGCATGGTGTGTCTGGTCTTGATCCGAAAAAGCTGAAGAAGAATGAACTAGCACCTGCAACTAGCGAGCATCATGGTTCAAATCTAAAGTCTACATGAAGAACCATTCAAGACTCAAGATCAAGCTTCAGAAGACTTATAGATAGGAATTTTGTAACTCATACCTGACATGCTTAGTTTTTTTCATTTTTAATTTTGATGTAATAACAGGACCGCGGACCGGAACCTCGACGGAACGGCACCTCTATTGGCTCCCCACCACGGTATACTCTATCGATGTTCCTACTTCTGAACTACACGTGATTTGATTCCTTTATAGCCAACGATATGTAGGCGGCTCAGATACCAGTGCTCGATCACATTCCCTTCCTTTCTCTTAATTTTTGGTCTCTGTAAATAAGGGTCGGGTCGAAAAACCTATCTAGTTGTTCTTTGTCTGAAAATACTTTATATTTCCAGTCAAAGAGGGGCAGCTGTAGACATGTGATTTTTGACCCTCCCCAAGATTTTACATATTTTAGCATTTAAATACTTAGTTTAGGTCTAATATAGTTATTTCAACTAATTTTGACTCTTTTACATTATTTTTATCATAAAATTAAAAAATACAAAAAATAGTTTCATTTTTCTCTATTTAATTAAGGTATTAGGTATTTTTAGAAGAATATTAATTTTTACCCATTTTAATTTTATAGTATATTGTTTTAGGAAAGAAATTAACATTTTTAGTCTTGTAAAGCTAAAGGGCCATTTTAAAGACAATTTTAGCCCAAATAGAGGCCCAAATCTGAGCCCAATCTCTTGACCCATCATCCATTTTTGATAAATTAATCCAAGCCATTCATCCATCCCTATCTAAGGGCCAAGATCATTTCTTTTAGAGACAAGACCGAAACCCTAGGGGTCCCTTCTTATTATTGAACCTTACACCAAAAACCTTAGGCAACAATGGAGAAAAAACCCTAGAGACCATAGGAACAAACAACTGCCACCACCTCTTAAAACCAACTGCTCATCGCCGCCGCCGTAGACCCTCTGGAAACCAACCAGACCACCCTTGAGCATCGATCTCTAGCCGCCCACCAAAAAATCAGCGCTGCCGCCCTTCAATCTCCACAACCACAAAGCAACGGCCACCTAACCCCAAAAGAGAATAGCAGCCCGTTAGCAACCACCTGTTTTCTTTACTTCAACTCACCGACTCGTCGTAAAACAAACCATCAACTAAGAGAACACCCCTAACACCATAGCTGCTGTCGTCGGGACTCCATAACCATCATAATAGCACCCCCATCATCTCTTCTTCACTTTGACCAACTCCAAGACAAAAACTACGCGGTCTTCTTCACCAAAAATCAACCAGCCCACCGTAAATAAGCAGCATCAGCGTGAAAGAGCAGCAATAAGAGGTTGCAAAATAGTTTTGAATATATATAGAAAAGTAGTTTCAGTTTCTTTCCGTAATCGCCGATCGAGGTCCGTTCGTTGGTTGTTGAATTCGCGGTCCCAGTCTAAGTTCGCCGTTCTTGCTTGATTTTGTTTGAAATTTGGACTTGGGATTTGTATCTAGTGATTCTCAAATGTTATAGGAAATCTTAACTCAACAGGTTCTACTCATCTCTTCTCTCCTCTTGCCTTCGTTGCTATGGATTGAGTTTTAAAGAATCATTCAAGGGTGATTAGATTTCTGTGGCTAAGTTGTTTGAACAATTTGATTGATTTTGTGAAATTTTCTTATCCAGAAAGTGACTGTTCTTGCTTGTTTGCTATAATTTGTATTCAGTTTATGGATAATTTGGAGCTTAATCCATGTTTTCAAGTGTTTGGATCCACGATTTAGTGGTTGAAATTTTGTTGAAAGTCTGTTAATTGAAATGTTACTTTTGAATTAATGGACCATGTTTACTGTGGTTTAAATTGGAAAGCAAGAATTGAGATTTTGAGAAGAGTGGATTTGGGGTTAGAATTGGATATTATAATATAACGAATAAAAATTGGTTTTAAAAAATGATTCAGTTGCTTTACTTTTCTTGATTACAGCTAGGAGCATGTTTAGGCCAACCACACTTGGGTAGGCAAATCTTAGGTTTTCCTTATTTGTTTAATTTTTTAGGAAAGAGGTCGTTCCCTTAGTTTAATTTGTCCGGGGAATGCCCCGAAGAATTTATATATATTTTATTCCGGGGAATGCCCCGCAGTGTTCTTTAAATAGAAGTCGTGGCATCATCGGTGGAGACAGAATATAGGCTAATATTACTTATTTTAATTTGTTTTATTTTATTTTTTTAATTAGGAAGTGACAACCTCGAACCTTTTGGATGTTAATTTTCCTTTTGTATGACTCTGCCTCAATTTGAATATTTCTGAAAGCCAACTAGATCGGGTACGTAACCGTATTAGTTACGGGTCCCGGGGAATGCATAACACCTTCTTCCCGAGTCAAATGAACCTCCTAACCCAAATCTCTAGTGTAGACTTAGTTTTAGAGTTCAAAGTGTTTTGAAAGGAAAATTATTATTTTTGGAAAAATGGTGACTTGACACACCGAAGTCAAATGTTAGGTAGCGACTCTGAGTTATTTCCTTTTGAACACAATTTTTGTCACGTTTCAATTGAAAAAACCTTTTCAAGCTTTACTAAATTCTTTTCTATTAATTAAATAGGGTTTAGTGAAGTTTGGTAAAAAAAAGGGGTGTGACACCCTCTACCTCGGAAGAGCTAGAAGGAAAACAGACCCCCGAGGACGATGAAGAAGATTTCCTCGCTCCCCGTACTTTTGTTGCCCCCAAAGAGGCAGATGCAACAAAGTCAACAATTGAAGAACTGGAGCAAGCTATTTTGGTCGAGCATCTCCCAGATCTAAAGGTATACCTGGGAACGGGATTAACCCCCAAACTTAGGCAGAAAATCATTCAATTTCATACTAATACCATCGATTGCTTTGCTTGGTCCCATTTAGATATGACAGGGATCCCACTGGAAATAACCACCCATCGACTAAGCGTCGACCCCAGATTCAAACCAGTGAATTAAAAAAGGAGACCTCAGTCCGAGATAAAACATGTGTTCATCAAGGACGAGGTAATAAAACTCCTCAAAATAAGGTCTATTAGGGAGGTAAAATATCCCGAATGGCTGGCCAATGTGGTGGTAGTTCCAAAAAAGGGGAATGCATTAAGAATGTGCGTAGATTATAAAGACTTAAATAGAGCATGCCCCAAGGATTCATTCCTGTTGCCCAACATCGACCTCTTGATCGATGCCATGACCGACCATGAGATCCTCACCTTTCTCGAGCCTGGGTATAATCAAATTCAGATGAATCCCGAGGACAAAGAAAATACCGTTCATCATGAAGTACCTCACATACTGCTACGATGTGATTCCTTTCGGGGTAAAAAATGTGGGAACCACGTACCAATGCCTAGTTAATAAGATGTTCGAACACCAGATAGGAAGGTGCATGGAAGTTTATATCGATGATATGCAGAAGACCATTTGACTCATTTGCAGTAGACATTTGACATCCTCAGAAGCTACAACATGAAACTCTATCCCGAGAAATGTGCCTTTGGAGTGGATTTGGGCAAGTTCTTATGCTTCATGGTGTCAAATAAGGAGATTTAGATCAACCCCAACAAAATCAAATCCATCGAAGAAATGATGGTGGTAAACAATGTGAAGGCCGTACAACAGCTGACCGGGCGGATAGTAGCCTTGGGCCGATTCATATCATGGTCATCAGACAGGAGTCATTATTTCTTCACCTTACTGAAAAAGAAAAATAACTTCGAATGGACCCCGGAATGCCAACGTGCCTTAGAAGAGTTGAAATATTATTTGACAAGCCCATATTTACTCCACACCCCAAAAGAGAGTGAAATGTTGTATTTGTACGTGGCCGTGTCCGAGGAAGTGATAAGTGGTGTGCTGGTTTGAGAAGAATAAAGTATGCAATTCCTTGTTTATTATGTAAGTCGTACCCTGGGAGATGCCGAAACCAGGTATCCACACTTAGAAAAATTAGCTCTTGCATTGATAAGCACATCTCGAAAATTAAAACCTTATTTTCGATGTCATCATATTTGTGTTTTAACAACATATCCTCTTTGAAGCATATAGCATACCGAATTATCAGGCCGACAGGCCAAATAGGCCATCAAACTTGGGGGATAAAATATCGAGTATCAACCCCGAACAACTATCAAGTCCTCTGGCGGATTTTATGGCCGACTTTACGCCCCCTCGTGCCCGAGGTAGAGAAAGAACTTTTATTAAAAACAGGCACATCTTTGGGGGTATGGACCCTGTTCACTGACGGCGCCTCAAACGTGAGAGGGTCCAGGCTCGGCGGCATGATTAGGCAATCTATAAAAACTGCAAGGTTGACTAATAACGAAGCTAAGTATGAGGCTATGATTGTATGTCTGGAATTGGCCAAAGTCTTAGGAGCTGAAGCCATCGAAGCAAAATGTGATTCCCTCCTGGTAGTAAATTAGGTAAATGGGAGCTTCAAGAAGACAGGATACAAAGATACGTAGACAAAATTTATGTCACATTGCACCGCTTCAAAGAGTGTACTTTGGTCCGCATACCTAGAGAGCAAAATAGCGAGGTCGATGCCCTCGTAAACCTAGGATCATCTATCGAGGAAGATGACATACTCCCCATGGCTATTGTCTTGCTATCTAAATCAGTGATCGAGGAGGGTCATGCAGAGATCAACTCCACTAGCCTGACATGAGATTGGAGAAATAAATATATCGATTATTTGGAAAGTGTGAAGCTACCCGCATACCCAAAAGAGTCGAGGGCCCTACAAACCAAAGCAGCCCGATACTCGCTCAACAAAAGCAGAACTCTGTACAGAATAACCTTTGATGGGCCTCTAGTAGTATGTCTGGGGCCGGGGAACATAGATTATGTGATCCGAGAAATCCACGAGGGCACCTGCAGAAATCACTTCGGTGCCGATTCCTTAGTCTGAAAGATGATCAGAGCAGACTACTATTGGGACAACATGGAAAAGGAAACTAAATAATTCATCCGTAAGTGCGACAAATGCCAGAGATTTGCACCAATGATTCACCAACCCGGTGAACAACTACATTCGGTCTTGTCACCATGGTTGTTCATGAAACAGGGGATGGACATCGTCGGACCTTTACCAATGGAACCAGGTAAAGCTAGATTTATTTTATTTATGACTGACTACTTCTCGAAATGGGTAGAAGCGCATGCCTTCGAGAAGATAAGATAAAAAGAGTTATTAACTTCATCTGGGACCATATCATGTGCCTATTCGGGATTCCTTCCAAGATAACATGTGATAACATAAAGCAGTTCATCGGACGCAAAGTAACACAGCTCCTTGAAGACCACAAAATCAAAAAAATCATGTCGACACCTTACCACCTATATGCAAACGGTCATACCGAGTCCACAAACAAGACCATCATTCAAAACTTAAAAAAGAAGTTAGAAAGTGCAAAAGGAAAATAGAGAGAAATACCCGAGGTGCTATGGGCATATCGAACAACTCTAAAATTGAGCACGGGAGAAATGCCTTTCTCCTTTGTATATAGCACCGAGGCTTTGATACCGGTTGAAGTCGGTGAGCCAAGCACCAGATTTCAACATGCCACAGAGAGCTCAAACAACGAAGCCATGATTGCAGCCCTCGAACTATTGGATGAAAAGCGAGAAGCTTCACTGGTCCTAATGGCTGCCTAAAAACAAAGAATCGAAAGGTATTATAACAGGAAAACAAATCGCTGACATTTTGGAGTCGGGGACTTATTCCTAAGGAAAGTCACCCTAAATACTCGAAACCCTAATGAAGGAAAGTTTGTCCAGAACTGGGAAGGACCGTGCCGCGTTCTCGGAGTGATCGACAAAGGGTCTTACAAGCTTGGTACCATGGAAGGCGAATAAATTCCAAGCAATTGGAACATATCAATGCTCAAATGCTATTACTACTAAAATGTCCGATGGAAGACACCGAAACATCCCCCGACTCAAAGTTCTTGGGTTTTAAAGAATACATTGCACTCTTTTTGTTCGATTGAACTTTATCCCAAGAAGGGTTTTACCGGCAAGGTTTTTAATGAGGCAACATCTATATGCTACCTAAGAAGAACTTAACAAGTATTCAAGGCTTCTCTTCAATCAACTTCGAATACTGGGGGGCATCCTCCCAAGAGATCATCTCCTCGAAGAAATCAAGATGAGCCAAAAAGGGTCTCAATAGAAAAATATGTATCGGGCCAAACGGTCGAAAGAATCGTGTTCACAAAGAACAATTGAACCCTCAACGGAGAAAACTATGTATACTTATACCACGCAATCAAGGAATATTTTTTTATTTTTACCAACAAAGCACTTTACACTTTAAAGAAGTTTGCTATTCTCATAAGAAATGTCTCCAGGACCCAAAATTTCCCGAAGACTCGGGAATTAACATAAAAAACTCGAAGCCATAAGACCTCTGGGCTGGAAACTTCGAGATCATAAGCCCTCAATGAGGAAACCTCAAAAAAAATGGCTCTAGAGAAACTCTCGATGTCTCGGGGGTTGTCGTCAATTCTCACCCCATCGAGCTATCAAAGGTTCGAGGTTGTAAGACCCCAAGCGGGGAACCTCGAGCCTGAAATCTCTCTATGTAGCAACACTAAGAAAATGTAGGACCTCCATGAGGCAGCACCAAATCTATAAGACCTCAAGCAAGGCATGAATCATGCTTGTGCCAAGTAACCTATTTGTAATACCTCAAGTAAGGCATGTTCAAATTTATAAGACCTTACAAAAGGCATAATCCTGATCCTAAAGTTAAGGCAATATATTCGAACTTGTAAGAACCCTAAAAGGTATAACCTCGATATAGATGCCAAGGCTACCTCACTCGGGGACTAAAAGGCTATGGCCAAATACAATGACTACAGCCACAAGGCTGTACCAGCTAAACTAATGCGACTCGGGGATGCACGACCGTTGCCATAAAATCATAGACCTTCAAATTACTTCAAAAATACTTCAAAAAGAATCGGTTAATTAGGCTACCCTCGACATAACCAAAAAGCTTCGATCATGTCAGATCCAAACTAGGCTTCAAAATAATTCAGCGATAGAGTGAAACCTACTGAGGTGCGCATTTATTGCTGCATAATGGCTTACAATCGAGGTTCTTATCGAACCGTCGAAGAGTCGAGTGAACATAAAAACTTCAAAAAGTCTTTAACGTGGGAAAAATAAAGCCTATATTAGAGGTCGTACTGACCCAATGCGTAAGAGCCTAGGCGCCAACCAATATTATAGGTCATACCGACCCAACGCGCAAGAGCCTAGGCACTAGCCAATATTAGAGGTCATACCGATCCAATGCATAAGTGCCTAAGGGCCACCCTATATTAGAGGTCGTACCGACCTAATGCGTAAGAGCCTAAGGGCCAACCTAAAAGAGCTTTAGGGTCGATGAGATATCGTACTGACCGAATGTGTAAGAGCTCAAAGGCCTGCTTAAATAACCTCAGGGCCGATATTTTAGACCTAAAGGTCAATGAACTCAAGTCAAAACATGACTCAGGGACTAAGCCCTAAACGGTCAACTTTCGACCATTACAAATCGCTCAGCGGTAGCAGGAACCTAGGGGTTCCATTTGAGGCCCAAAATTTTGGACCAATTGTCAACGAGCATCACAATTTATTCCTAGAAAGCAAAGGGAAAGAAAGAAACGATGAAGAACAAAAAGCCTTTCACATATATGTTAAAAGATCACAAGAGTGCATTTACAAGACTTATATTTAAAGCCCTCACCGAGAGAGCAAATAAAATGCTAATATACCACTGGGGCTATGCCTTTGACGGCTCCCTCGAAAGTTGTGCCTTGAACAACACCAGCCACGAACCCCAGGTTTTCAATGGCCTCTTCCCCTTCGGGGATTCTGCCTCCATCTTCATCATTTCCTGAAACACTGCTGACTCGCCTTCTGAAGAAAGCAGGGCCACAGCCTCCTCTTCCAGCATCTTTACCCTCTCGATCTCGGTGGACAAATTGATGCCCCCCTAATATATATCTCGAGAGCCTACCTCAGAGATTATAATCGGGCATGCTTTACTGCTTAGGACAATTGCAACTTGGCCTTCTCGGACATCTTTCTGGCCTGAGCATTTGCAGTAGCAGTATCCTCTTTGTACGAGGATACGAAAGCCTCGGCCTCAGCCCTAACCTCGAATAGCACATCAACCAACTCAATACGAAGATCCTTATACTTATTACTCTCCGCCCTCGCATTGTCAAGTTGATGTACGACTGAGACCACCTCCCCATGGAGAGTATCTCTCTCAAAGACTATCTCACTCACGTGCCGTTTGAGTTTGAGAATTTCACAGTCCCTAGCTTAGTGTTCCTCCCCCATTAGGACATCTTTCTTCTCAAGTTGCAAAGATCGACCCGAAGGTGTTAAAGCACTGAAGTCGGATAAGCACGTAGATAAAAAACAAACAGGAATTATATAACCTGCTCAGTAAGATGAGTCCTTTCTTGGGATGTCACCTCCAAACAATCCCGACGACTACGGAGTTCCTCCTCCCTCTTGGTAGAAAGAGCTCTAAGCTCATCAGCTTCCAAGGTAAGCTTCATATGCTCACCTTCATAACGAGTTAGCTCGGTTTGTAGCCTGGCAAAAGTCTAATTATAAAGCACCTAGCCTGGAACCATGCAAGAAACAAAGTTAGCAGGACGAAGATCAGGGCACCGAGTAGAGTTTATGAAAAAATTACCTACTCACAGAGCCTGTTGATCTTACTGAAAATAAGCGAGGCGTTAAGCTCATGCTTTTCCTCAAGTGCAGCAAAAATCTTTTCAAACACATTTTTATCTCCGGCGGATGCCCCCACGTAGAAAGACTCTTTATTTTGGGCATCTTGCATCTCCCACGGAGGAAACATCGATCCTAGAGGGGTATTGCTCACTTCAATAACCCCAACTGGATCAATCAGGGCCGTCTCTTGTATCTGGAAAGCTTAAAAACTAGGCTCCCCCGGACCGCCTACCAAATGCGCCTCAGCTCGAAGAATATTTTAGCCATCAATAGGCTTGGGAATATTACCCGATACACCCTCGAAGGCCTCTTCAGCCTAAGGTAGGACAACAACGGAATCAAGTTCTGATTTAGAAGACACCGACTCAGCAGTATGTGAGATGGTTAGATTTTCTCCCCCTTCGGGTACTACGGAGGAATCATCTTTCTTCTCGCCTTCAGCTCGGGGACTCCCCGACACTTTTGGAGTTAAGGTTGCTGAATCGGCCTTAGGTTATTCCATTTTGGCCTTTTTGGATTTCGAAGAATGAGCCGATGACCTCCTTTATTTTTTCTTCTCTTCGTTGGGTTTAGGGGTATCCGCTTCACCATGCGGTGCTTGTCTCATCGAGAAGTCCTCCCCCAAACCTGCACAAATGCAAAATATAAACACAGGGAATGATGACGCAATCAGTGATAGTTCTTTTGGGAAATTCAATTACAGCACAAGCAAAGGCTCACAGTGGTCCTTGGCCTCCCATCAAGCCCTAGATAGGTTGTGCCACATGCATTCAACATATGGGCAAATCGAATCTAGCTGGATAACCTAACCTTAGAGGTCTTTAACCACACTAGGTTACGCTGCGACATCTATATCAGTGGATGAAGTCAGTTCATAGGGGAATTTACCTAAAAGGAAAATAGAACATTTAATTAGCGTATCCACATACGTTTCATGCTCCACCTTTTAGGGAACGACATCCTCTCCACTGGACTCAGGTCCGAAGTCCTAACTCGGATAAAACGGCTCATCCACCCTTCGTTCCTAACCTCGTCAATATAAGCAAAAAGGGCTCTTGAGGCCCGACATTGGAGCTTAATCAGGTCCCCACAAAAGAGTTGGGGGCTGTACATTTTGATCAGGCGGTCGAGGTTGAAGGGCATCCCCTTAATCACGTTCGCATAATAACTGGCCATGTAAATAATACGCCAGAACGAGGATGAATTTGGCTGAGAGTCACTTGATATCATTCCCAGAAGTTGAAGATCATGGGGTCTATCGAAGGCGAGGATGGATCCACCGCACCAATGGAAAATGGATAGGTATACACACTAAGGAAGCTGGCCTTGTATGTCGTTATGTCCTCCTCCCCGAGAAGGAATCTCCACTAGCACTGCGTCTCCCTAGTGGCAGTCGGTCTTCACCTTTCCGGCATTTGCTTTTAAACTAATATACCGGGACACAGGTTCACATCGTCCTAGCTTCAAAAAAGGTTTGTCGGTCTTGAAATCGGAGGTTGTTTCAAAGGCTCCTGGAATGCATTCCCCGACATGAGAGGGTATTGTCACTTTTCCCTTAGACAAGCGTGAGGAAGTGGAAGGCACATCTTCCTGAGGGATAGAGGTGGAAGTTTTCGACATTCTTGTTAAAATATTTTAAAGGAGAAATGAAATTATAATCAAAAGAGAGCACACGAGAGAAGTAAGAAGAACTCCTTTGAAGGTTTGATGATGCAGTGGAAAATAAGGGGCGAAGGCAAAAGTATTTATAGAGGCCAAACGTGTATGTTGGAGCGGGCCAAAGTTAGCCAATCGATGTAATTAACTCGAAGGACTTTCAAGGGTTGTACGGACGCAACCTTTAGACACCCTACTTGTCACGTCAATCTCTTGATAGGGCGCAACTAAAGTCGTGATGGAAGTATCGAAGAGGCAAGAATTCAAGACCGTTTCTTATCATTTTACTCTAAGAAACGCAGGAACTATCTATATACAGCAAAAATCGAAGAGTTCGATTTTGTGACCATTGTGACATTCCGTAGCTTCACCTGGAAGGCCCGAGGCACAGCTCGAGGTTCAACCTTGAGGGTTCCATAGCTCAACCTCAGGGCAGCATAAATCGGTGGCTACTATAGATAAGCGGGAGGTTCCCAAGGCACGTGACCAAAGCTGATAATACTTTCCAGAGTAGTACTAGTCTTTACCATACTAGTAAATAGTTGTACCAGCTATTTTCTTTGTAATAATTACACATGTACCATGTTAGGATTTCCCCTCCTATATAAAGTGGACCCTTATATTTTCTAGAAGATTATATTCAATACTGGAACAAGAACATTCTCTGCTCTCTAACTTAAACATATTCTCCCTTGATTTTATTGCTTATATTTATTACATGCTTACATTTATTGTATTTCATTAATTGTTCTTCATTTATTACTCATCATTGATCATAAAGAGCCCTCATCAAAGCTCTTAGAATTGTTAGTCCTTTATTAGCCATCTCCAGTCAAGCTCATTAGCTTAACCTCGAGGCCCAGCATAGGATAGCTCAAGACCTGATTCTCGGCCACTCGGTTTGCATAGCATACTATCTTCAAGCCCTTGTCTTATTTTCTAGTCTCATACTTAGCATCTATTGCCTAACAACTAGCATAAAAATAAGTCACGTATTTTTAGAACCACAAAATCAAATCTAATTTTAATTACCATTTTCAAGGTAAACAAACTTCATTCTCTACTTATACATGGCTGCACTCTTATAGGCATGGAGACGGAATTCTTCCATCTTATTGAGTTGTGTCATTCTTAGGTTAACAGCTTTGGCCCAGTCAAGATTTAACTTTTTCAGAGGCTACATGGCTTTGTATTCAAGCTCCACTTGCAAGTGGCACGCCTTACCACAAACCAACCAATACGGTGAGGTTCCAATGGGAGTCTTAAATGCTGTGCGATATGCCCAACACGCATCATCTAGCTTCCTTGACCAGTCGGTCCTATTTGCATTGGCAGTTTTTGCTAGGATATTTTTTTATTTCCCATTAGAGACTTCAACCTGACCACTCGACTGAGGATGATAAAGTGTGGCCACCTTGTGTTTTATACCATACTTTTCGAGCAGCCCGTTGAAAGACTTGTTACAAAAGCGAGAACCACCATCACTAAAAATGGCCCTGGGGTTACCAAACCATGTAAATATGTTTTTTCAAGAATGCGGTCACACTCTTTGCTTCATTGTTGGGAAAGAGATTGCCTCAACCCATTTTGAGACGTAGTCCACAACAACCAAGATATTTTTCATTCTATAAGAGCTCACGAAGGGGCCCATGAAGTCTATTCCCCACACATCAAAGATCTCGACCTCCATTACAAAATTCATAGGCATGTTATGTCTTTTAGATATTGACCCTTGTCTTTGACATTGATCGCATGCCTTGACTATTTGATTTGCATCTTGATAGATCGATGGCCAATAGTAGCAACATTCAAGCACTTTTGCCGCTGTCCGGTTTCCTTCGTGATAACCCTCAACTGGGGAGTCATGGCATGCCTTGAGAAATTGGCATTACCACATATTCCGGAACACATCGCTGAATGATGTTATCGGCAAAAATATGGAACAAAAAGGGTTCCTCCCAATAGTATTGCCTACACTCCCGCAAGAACTTTTTCTTTTGATAAGTTTCCAATCCATCAAGAACAAGGTTACTAACAAAAAAGTTAGCGATGTCGGAATACCAAGGCGTGAATGTGTTAGACAATGCCAATATGTGCTTATCTGGAAAGGAATCATTGATTTCAAGGTCTTCTTTTGGTCTCCCCGCCTTTTCAAGCCTAGATAGGTAATCCGCAACTTGATATTCTATACCTTTCCAGTCCTTGACTTCAAAGTCAAATGCTTGCAACAAAAGGACCCACTGTATCAATCTTGGTTTTACATCCTTGTTCGCCATAATATAGCAAAGAGCAGCATGATCGGTGTAAACTATAACTTTGGACCCCAACAAATAGGCCCAAATTTTTTCAAAAGCTTAGACAATGGAAAGAAGTTCTTGTTCAGTCATAGTATAATTCAATTGAGTGCCATTTAGTGTCTTGCTTACATAGTAGACAAGGTGAAGTATTTTATTATGCCTTACCAAGAACTTCCCCAATAGCTACACCACTAGTGCCACACATGAGTTCAAATGGAAGGGACCAATCGGGTAATAGGTGTCGTGGTGAGCTTTTCTTTCAATTCCTCAAAAGCTTTGAGACACTTCTCATCAAATATAAACTTTGAATCTTTTTCAAGGAGCTTGCACACAAGATTTGCAATTTTTGAGAAGTCCTTGATAAAATGCCTATAGAAGCCGGCGTGCCCCCAAAAGCTTCAGACACCTTTTATTGAAGTGGGTGGAGGAAGCTTCGAAATGATTTCGATATTTGGCGGTCAACCTCTATGCCTTGTTTGGAAATTTTGTGGCCTAAAACAATGCCCTTGTCTACCATGAATTGGAACTTCTTCTAGTTTAGCACAAGGTTTATTTCTTCACATCTTTTGCATACTTGTCTAAGGTTGTCAAGACAATGCTTAAAGGAATCACCCACTACAGAGAAGTCATCCATAAATACCTCTAAGAAATCTTCCAACATGTCCGAGAAGATTAACACTATGCACCATTGGAAAGTAGTAGGGGCGTTGCATAACCCAAATGGCATAAGGCTAAAGGCAAAAGTGCCATATATGCACGTGAATATTGTCTTCTCTTGATCTTCCAAGGTGATATTGATTTGGTTATAGCTGGAATGTCCATCCAAGAAGTAATAGAATGACCTTCCCACTAGCCGATCAAGCATTTGATCAATAAAAGGCATAGGGAAATGGTCCTTGCAAGTAGCACTATTTAGCTTCCAGTAGTCCATGTAAACTCTCCACCTGGTCACTATTCTCATTGGGATGAGCTCATTTTTGTCGTTCTGGATCATGGTCATGCCTCCTTTCTTTGGAACACATCCTACCAAACTCACCCAAGAATTATCGGCAATGGGGTAGACCACCTCGACATCTAACCATTTGATGATTTCTTTCTTTACTACTTCTTGCATGGAAGGGTTTAACCTTCTTTGATGTTTTACGCTTGGTTTGCTGTCTTACTCCAATTGTATCTTGTGCTCACAAATTTCGGTAGGAATCCCTCGGATGTCCGTTATTGTCCATCCAATGGCTTGCCTTGTGCTCCCTCAAGACATCCAATAGTTTTTCTATCTGCACATCATTCAACAAAGAAGAAACGATTACCGGTAGAGTTTCATTAGAGCCAAGAAATTATACCTCGAGTACGGCTGAAGTGGCTTGAGCTCAAGTTGTGGCAGCTCAATAATAGAAGGCTTGGCGGGAGGAATGGCTCTATTCCCTAAGTCAAGAGAAAGTTTCTTTGGTGCATAAGTGTAGGACCCAATTTCTTCTAATGGATTCACTGATTCCATGTACCCCTCCATGTCTTCACCATCAAAATTTACCAAAATAGCCGCCAAAGCCTCACCAAGGCATTATTCTTCCATCTTCATCTCGATTGCATCTTCTACCTCATCAATAACATCAATTACTGAGATGCTTTCATATGCTTGTGGCAACTTCATACCCTTACTCTCTTGAAAGGTAACCTCTTCATCATTAACTCAGAACTTGATCTCATTTCATTCCAAATCCATAAGTGCTCTTCTGGTAGTAAGAAATGATCTCCCCAAGAATTCTTTGTCAACAGCACAATCAAGGATCACAAACTCAGCGCGGAGGAGGAACATTCTCACTTTTACAAGAACATCATCAAAAATCCCCACCGATCTCTTTATTGAACAATCGGCCATTTTCATCCTCATACTTGTAGGCCGTGGCATACCTAACCCTGCTTGGTTGTAAATAGCAAGAGGCATTAAATTGATGCTAGACCCAATATCACAAAGAGCTCTTGTAGAATCGCGCAACTCAATAGTGCATGGAATGGTAAAAGCTCCTGGGTCTTATTTCTTTTGAACAGTTATTATTGCAATGATAGAACTAACTCGCTAAGTTACATTCACCACTTCATTCTTGGCGGTTTTCTGTTTGGTGATCAAGTCATTCAAATAATTAGCAAAATCCGACATCTATTGAAATGCTTCCACAAATTTAATATTCATCGATAATTGTTTGAGAATGTCATACAACTTCTCACGTTTGCTATCATCAATCTTCCTAGCAAGTCTTTGAGGCAAATGATGAGGAGGTCTAGGAATTGGTGCTAGATTTTTTGGTGTCTCTTTCACCTTTTCCTTAACCTCTTCCCGGTTCACTTCTTAAATTTTCACCTCTTCTGGGACTTTTTCAACTTCAACAACAACTGGCATCTCAACTTGTGCCTCAACTTATTATTCGGAATCTTCCACTTCGACCACATATTCATTCTCCACTTGAAGTATTTTCCCACTCCGAGTTGTGATTGCCATACAATGAGAAGTTGGACTACCCCCACTACCTTTTTGGTTTGAAATTGTGTCACTTGGGGGTATGCCTTTTTGCTGTGGATTTTGCTCTCTTGATAAATCTCTTATTTGCATCTCCAACTTTTGAATAGACGCGGTATGAGAACCGACAAGATCGATCATATTCCTCATTGAAGTGTCAGATCTTTCTTGATCACTTGAAGAACCTTCCTTCAAATGCGGAGAGTTGGAATATTGGCCCCTTCGTGGAACATAGGGGTTTGAAATCCGATTGAAAAGGTGTTGTTGTTGTTACTCCATTCCCTTGATGTGAACTACCTCGGTCATTTTGGCACTATTGGTTGCCTTGCCCTTGTGGGTTAGGCCTCCATTGGTTTTGTTGTCCTAAACCTTGGTATGGTTGCCTTTGATAACCTCCTTGAGAGTTGTTGACACAATTTGCCTCCTCGTAATCCTCATTTGATATAGGTAGAACATCTTCTACCACATCACCTTTTTCTTTTGGCTTTCGGTGAACATCTTCATCAACACATTGACGTTGGTAGCAATCCCAACAATTACTTGATCTCTTTCTTGGTTCTCAATCATGTTGGTCAGGGAAGGATTATCATATGCAATTCCACTCGTGGTGTCCTCGGAGTGCCAAGCTTGGTTATGTTTTACCATTTTATCAAGGATTTGTGCGATCATCGCAAATATTTTATCCATAAAAGATCCATCAGCTGCATTTTTGGCTATAGATTGATTCATAGGATCCAAGCCCATGTAAAAATTTTCCAACAAGATAGATTCCGGAAAACCATGATTAGGCAACCTTACTAAATATAGCTTGAATCAATCCCATGCCTCATGTAAGTGTTCTCCCGGTAATTGCTTGAAAACGAAAATTTTATCCCGGAGCTCAAATTTCTTGTTTTGCGGGGACCATTTAGCTAGGAAAGCTCGTACGAGTTTAGGCCAAGAATGAATGGAATTTGGTGGCAGATTTTGGATCCATTTCCTTGCCTCTCCAGCCATTGAGTACTTGAACACCCTCAGTCTTAGGGCATCATCTGAGATGTTGTTCTACTTGTGCATCGCGCACACACCCAATAAGTTTCTGAGATGTTGTGTCGGATCATCATCGGTGGAATTTCTGAAAACCCCTTTGCTTTAAGCATAGGATTAAACCATGTTCCATCTTGAAAGTGGTAGCATCAACTCTTGGAGGGACAATATCATTTGTATCCTCAATGTACTCATCTATATCTGCAAAAGGATGTTTTTCTTCATCATACTCATCCATGTTTTCCTATTACCACCAAGCAAAGTGTGATGGAATAGAAGAAGACGTGAAGTAAAGCACACACTAATTAGTAATTTCAAAACCATATTCAAAAATGATTTTCTTATGATATTTTTATTATAAATATATTGTCTACATGCGAAACTTGTTGTTGGTACTGTTTAAGTGAAAGGACAACATTAAAATGGAAAGTTGTACTTGTTGTTGTTGTTGGATTGTTGGGCTGTTTGAGGGTGAATTAGGAGATGAATAGGAGGTTAGAAGTCCTCCCATTGAACTTAATATCATTCTAGATATGCTGTTAAGTTAATGAATGAATGGATTTTGGATTTAAAAGGCTCAAAAGGGATTCAACCCGAGCTTGCCGTTCGTCGTGTTAAATAGTAGTTTTAATTGTGATGTTTATGCACTTGTTCTTATGTATCATGATTTGTGTTGTGGTGCTGAAAGTATATAGGTGAAGGTTGTATGCGTTCTTATTGGTTTATAGACTTGGGAAAGTAAGGAAATTAGCGGATATGGTGCCCGTTTTAATATAAAATAAGCTTATTGTTCATTGAACGATAGTTGCATCTTTCGTAGCTTAACGATAAAATTATTATCGTTGTTGTAGATTGAAGCACGACGAGATGAGTTTAATATGGTTATTGGACAGGATGTGATAAGTTATGATAAGGATGAGCCCTTCCTTTATTTTGGCATAATCTCGTAACTACATGCGTTTGATAACGAGTCATAAAGAGAAGTTTGTAAATCCTGAATTTATGTACATTATGCTAGTCTCATAAGTTATAGTATCCTCCCTTATCGGAAATTTATATTTAGTTAAGTATTGTCTTCTTCTAGTTAAGAGAGAAGAGGGTCTATATACATATACAATATTACAGTATTTTCACCACCATCAAGCTATAATCGGTGGGCAGGCCCCTATTAGGCAACCTCTGATTAGATGGTAAGTTATATACCATGCCTACTGTTGCCGAGCGCCTATGAGCAAGACCAAAATGGCCAAAGTAAAAATCCTAGTATGGCCGAGTGCCAATGAGCGAGCCTATTACCACAGAGCAGTTACACGTACTGAGCTTTATAAGGCCGAACATCCGCTTTACATACTATATTGAGAGAGTTGAGTCAGTATTAGTAGGTAAGTATACCTTTAGTTTATCCTTGAATCCAAGTTACTATTAGTTATTATATTATAAGTTCAATTTTAGTGGGTATCATCAGGTAAGCATACATTCAAACCTGGTTTCGTAGACTTAAGTTGGGAAAGATTTCACCAGATCACACTTTTATAAAATAACCTTAGGGGTTATTTTAGAAGGTTCCAAATACCATTTTAGACAGATGGGAGTTCTCTAGAGAGAGAGAGAGAGAGAGAGAGAGAGAGAGAGAGAGAGAGAGAGAGAGAGAGAGAGAGAGAAAAGGAAGCCCTAAGTATTTTTTTCATCAATCCTTGCTCAAGTCTTGGAGAATTCACTATGAAAAACTTGCAAAGTTGTCTTCTAAAGAGGTAAAGTTCTAGCCCTAGTCTTCAATTTTGAGTTTGGGATAGAATATGGGTAATAGGGAGTGTGACTCTTGGGTACAAGAGGGTTATTTATGCAAGCATGTACCAATAAGGTTTGTGGGAAGGTTCTTGAGCTAAAATGGGTAGATATTGGGTTGTGGGATGAAGGAATCCATCATAGGAGAACCTTGAAATCATAATCCACACCTAATATTTAATAAAATGCTTAAATGAGTTGAACCCACAGATATCTTCCTAATTATGGTCCAATTTTGTTATGTCTCTAAATAGAATGAAGTTTCTAGGATTTCTGGAATATTGTAGTAATTTAAGGGAAAGCTCAAAGCGAGGTATGCTGACTAACCTTCTCTATTAGAATTGAATCCCGTGATATTCTCATAAGTCTCAAATATGATAGGCCAATTTCTTATTTCTCACGTCCGAGTTATTCATTATAAATTTAACTATGCTGAATTAACTTTGTGCCGAAAGATATATGTTCAAAATGTGTTCTGAATGCTTTTATCATGTTATGCTATCCTTCGAGAATGTGTTCAAAGTATGGTTGTGTATTAAATGGTAAGATCTCAAGTTGTGTTTCAAATTAAAGTTATTATGCCAAATTATGGAAGAAAACTCAATCTTCGAAGACTTTTATCTTCTCATATGTGTACTAAAGGTCGTCATTAGAGATGCCTTGTTGTTGATAATTCATGATGATGTTTGAAAGTAAAAAGGGTAAGCATGAAATATGAAATACGACCGACGTGTCAAGAATGACATTACATTTATGGTCACTAGTGCCAATGAAATGAAAAGACGAGTAAAAGATTATAAAATGAGCCGAAAAACATTTTTATAATAAAAATTTTGGGAGTATCGCTAGTAAGGATAGGTTGAAATAACCTAACACGTGCAGGTGTAGTAGTCCCCAAACTGATATGTTGAGAATATTTCCTTTAAATAGGATGAGATTGATGTGTTGAGATTGTTACCCCTAAATTGAGATGAGATGGTTGCTAGTGGAGTTTGATGTCAATCCACACGACATTGTGGTGAGACGGACTAGTCGATCGTTCGAGATCGGATACCATGTCACACACATGGTAGTGATTATGATTGGATGTCTTTGGGTGAGACGGCCTAGCATTTCAGGCCGTGATCGGACTCTGTGCTTAAGTAACGATGGTATATTGGTAACAAAGATCTCCCAACCTAAAATAAATTTACTTAAAAACTTATCTTGCTCCTAACTTGATGCTTTGGTATTGTTTGAGGCCTCCATTTATCTTATGATTGTTTCCTCTTGAATTGTTGCTCGTTCCACTAAGAGGGTGTTTAGTCTTACATACTAGTACTATTCCACATATATATACACACTAACGTCCCTTTTTTCTGGGGGGTATTTCAACTTTAATGGATGCAGGCGGTTCCACAGCAGGCGACATTAATTAGTGATAGCGGTATACCCTCTTTCCAGCTGACTCGGTGAGCCCCACTTTATTTCGGGGTTGTGCGTCTTTTGTTCCTCATGTATCATGTTTGAGATATAGTCAGGGCCTTATTGCCGGCACTATCGTTGTACTCTTGTGTTTCTTTTTGAGGCTTCATAGACATAGTGTTGGTTGTACCTTGGTTATGGAAAAGCCAACTAAAGATGTTGTAATCGTATCACATGTTTCAACTTCTAGACTATAAATGTATAATGTAGCATTTTGGAGACTTATAAATGACGTAACTAATGGTAATTAATTGGTGTTGTTCACATGATTTTTTCATTGCCTAATTAATGAAATATATCTTCTCTTTATTCATGGTAAGTTCGGGTAGAAGGCATTGTATAAGCTTGCTTGACTGGGGTATCTCGGTTGAGCGCCAGTCGCGCTCCCTGAGGTCGGGGCATGACAAACTTGGTATCAGAGCCTAAGGTTTTAAGGTGTCCTAGGATGTCTCTGAGCAATGTCTAGTAGAGTCCTTCTTGTCACTATGTTGTCAACCACATCTATAATTTGGAGGCTACTTGGGCACTTTGGAATAACACCCTTCTTTGATGTTCTAGATCGTATGCTAAAGCTAATTGTAAGTCTGTTCCTCCTTTAACTCGTGCATTTCTCTAATTTTCAGTACATGACGCCTAGGAAAAAGGCAAGAATTGGCCAAGGAAGCAATGCCACCCAAGGAGTGGCATTTGATTTTATATTTGATGATGCGGGTGTGCACCCAAGGGCTGAGGATATTCCCCCAATTACTACACTGCGTGACTCTACTACTCCTACTCAGACTGCACAAATACATGCACCTACTGAGGGTGCAACGTCCAACTAATATTCTAGTTCCATCTCCAGCCTTAGATTCCGGCCCCGGTGTTTCTGAGGGGACCTTAGGGGAGCCATATAGATGCTGGCTCAGATAGTGGCTTCCCAAGCCCAGAGATCTAATGGTACACCTACTTCTTCAAGTCAGCCAGGGGATTCTTCTAGTTCCAGGGTGAACAAGTTTCTTCAGTTAGAACCTCAAGTGTTCATGGTATTAATCCCGAGGAGAACTCCCAGGACTTCATTGATGAGATACACAAGACTCTCCAGGCTATGCGTGCTAGAGACGAAGGGAGTGGAGTTGGCCTCCTACAGCCCGAAAGAGGTGGCATATTCTTTGTTTGAGTTGTGAGAGGAGTCCTGTGAGGAGTGGAGCCCTCTGGTGAGGTGGAGTAAGTTTGGCGATGCTTTCATTGATCATTTCTTGCATGTCGAGAGGCAGCCTGTGCCGCTGAGTTTGAGAGCCTGAAACAAGGCAGCCTGAGTTTCTAGGAGTACCATATGAGATTTGTGTGCCTGTTCAAGTATGCTATTTACATGTCGCCCATTATGCAGGCTAGAGTGTGCCGGTTTATGTAGGGCCTTAGCCCGTTGGTTATTAATGAGGCTACTACAGCTCCCTTGAATTCTGGTATGAACAATGAGAACATGGTGGAATTTGCTTAAGCTACAGAGACCCGCAAATTGAAGACTAGGATGGAGCAAGAGGGTGGAGATAAGGTCCGGTCCGCAAGCAATTTGGTGGTTCTTCTGGTGGTAGTGGTGGCAGGTCAGTATTTAGGGGAGGATCATCAATGTCAGGGCCAGTCAGCAGCAGTGGAGCTGTTTTATCCCCGGTCAGGGCAACAAAGGATCCTACTAGTAGGGTCCGCCTGGTGGCAGATTCCAACAACAGTAGAGGCCCCCATGCCCTAGGTGTGGGAAGATGCACTCAAAGGTCTGCTACATGGACCTACCCATATGCTACGGGTATGGTGTGAGGGGTCACATTCAGAGGGATTGCCATTTTTCCGCCAGAGTGTAGTCAAGGGTACGTACATCCAACTTATTCTGCAGCTACGACATCCGCAGCACCTTCTCCAACTCGAGGCACTCCAGCACCCACGGGGCGTGGTGTAGCTAGGAGTGGTGAATAGAGTTCGGGAGGACCCAGTCTTTTCTATGCTATGAAGGGTCTTAAGAGTTTAGAGGCTTCTCCAGATGTTGTCACAGGTATATTGACTTTCCAGTCTTATGATGTATATGCTCTTAGTGATCCCAGTTCCACAATGTCATATGTCACTACTTATGTTGCTATGGAATTTGGGATAATATCGGAACAACTTCATGAGCCAGTTATTGAATGAAAGGGGATGATGTGATGCCGAAGGGTAGGTTTATTTCCTATCTTAAAGCCACGAAGTTCATCAAGAAAGGGTGTACTTAACATTTGGTCCGGGTTACAGACACAGATGCTGAGGCACCTACGGTTGAGTCTATGGCAATTGTGAATGAATTTCTGGAGATCTTTCTTGATGAGCTCCTTGGATTCCACCAGAAAAGGAGATTAATTTTGGGATTGATGTGATGCCAGACACACAACCTATATCTATTCCGCTCTACAAAATGGCATCGGTAGAATTGTTAATTTTTTTTTACACATTATATAAAATATAAATGCGTACGACATACATGACATTTGCAGTATAATTTTGTATGGTATGAATTTTCTAAATGGGTGCTAACGAGTAAATATTTTATTTCGCGTGAGTACTCATGAATAAACCCGTAGTTATTCATAGTATATGTTCAAGGCACTGTTATTCCATCTGATTCATTTAACTGGATCGCGACCGTATAATTTTGAGCATACCATAAGTTTCAATGATATTCTTTCCATGATTTAATTGGTCATAGACTCATAGTATAGTAACTTAGTAATATTTGACAAAATTATTAGATCCAATGTGATTACGAACTTAAATTACTTTCCTAACAGTTTTTATCACATTAAAGAAGCTGCATATTATAAAATCTACCTTAGGTACCACAGTAGTTGAATTCTTTTATAAAAACCTTAGGAAAAACACTACTTTATGCACCAGACATCTTCAATGGGAAAAGTTAAGGCATCATTTTGTAACACAGCTTCCCTCATAGCTTACGTTTGCGGTACGTACAACAACACTTTGTATTCTTTTCTCCACTACGTATTAATTTTCTGTTGTGTGTCAATCTTTTTTTATTATCCTATGTTATATAAAATATTCTTTCTGTTAGTCCTAAACACATGACACACATTATTTTATTTTGCAGCCATGTTGGTGATAACCAACGTGCTCAAAGCAAATGCTAACGTATGTCCATCAGAAGTTGACGCTATTTCGTGTAAAGGAGGTGATAAAAAACCAGAGTGTGAGCCATATTGTAAGTTTGCCTATGCCAAACAATATGTAGGTTCCGACTGCATCGTGAAAAAGCTTGGTGATGAGCCCATTTGTACGTGCTTCTACCAGATTGACAAACCGTGTTAATCACTCAACGATTCATTAATTAGAACTCGCTGTTTTTTGTTTTATTATTATCAAATAAACTTGTATCAAAAGTTCCTTATCAACGGATCATGGCATCCAAACTATCTGTTGATGATTATCTATACAAAAGAAAATTTAAGAAATAAAAGCGTTTATTAATTGGTTGAGATCTCAAATTCCGAAAGTTCTTCTCTTATTGCTAACGTTTTGGGTTGACGTCTCATCATAAGAGGTTTATCGCATCTAGATGCAAATCTAGAATTAAAACTCTATGGGTACAGCCTTTAAGATTCTTACAAATTAAATCATTGTATCTTTAAAATTATGGATTCATATCTACGATTTATTGACATTTTAATAAATTTTACATAAAATTTATGCTCCACGATAAAAAATTATGAATTCAGTTCAACTCGGTATTAGAAACCTAGATCTGCCTCTAACATATGAAAAGTATAACTTTTCCACCAAGAGATGACAGTTAGTTTTACAATGAGAGAAGATTTTCAGCATCTTTTAAGCGAATATTTAATTAAGATGTAAAAATAGGAAGTTAATCCGCTTTATGAGAATTTCCAACAATTGCTCAAGTCGTGGTTATAAAAAATCGCCTTCCGCTAGAAGAATCTGTAAATCTGCTAAATTAATTTTTTTTAATTATTTTCCTTTGGAACACTTTCAGAGTGAATAATCAGTTGTGTTTCATAAAATTAAAACATCTTCTTAAAATTATACTATTCAGAAAGAATACTTACATGTGGATATTCTGTTTAACCAAAAAATAGGTTTCTTGGCAAAATTTGAATTTAGAAGAATCGGGTTACTGATAATCGAAAAAAGAATTTAAATAAAGAGATTTGGAAATGATATCAACAGAAAGCAAGAAAATTAAGATATATTGCAATAGTAACTCGTGTTCCAACTAATTACATATTCCTCCTTTTATAGGTATCTTTGAGTATCTCTAGGAACGTACGTTATGCCTAAGTCATAATGAGGATATTATGAGCATTTAATAATATTAAATGCTGCGTTACATAATCATTATATTGAATGCATATATTCCTTAACGACTTCCGTGTTTAATGCCGTATTTACCCCTTTCTCTTTAACCAGATTCATTCTTCTCATCGCTCGTGTGTAAATAAGTTTAAATATGGATGGGGTGCTGAGTTTAAACAGGGACGAGGCGTTGAATCTCTCGTCTCGTGCTTTTTCCTTCTTGTAGCTGTTCACAATCCTTGAACCGTGGTTGATCATAATTTATTAACCATTCCACGTGTCATGCCACGTCAATATGTATATGAATACTATTTTCCCCAATACAGATAGTCCCCCTTTCCATTTATTCATCAGTTTGAATATTTGGGAAGTGGAGTTTCATTAAAGGAGAATTTTTGTCACCATTAATGCTCTGACGAAGTTGACGCTTCAATTGTCACTTTCTTTTAATGCAATTGACACGTGTTGCCTCCCCATTGATTGCACTTCTTGGCAGCACTTTTTTAGGCTTTCTTTTCGACTTCACTTTACACGAAGTGTCAGTTATCATCACTATAGTTCTTCCATCATCGTATTTTTTCCTTTGCCGGTTACCCATTAATATAAATATAATTTCTCTTCTTGTCTTGTTTTATATAAAGCATATCAAACACTCTAAATTTTTGAAACCTTCTTCTTTTTTTCCTTCTCCACTTCAATCTTTTCCGCCATGGCTTCATCTAACCCTAAGAGAACCCCCATTGTGGATAGCTTTCCCAATGCTCTTATTAGGCATAGGAGAGGGGGCAGACTCCGTAACCTCGGATCTGCTCGCGATAGTATGTCGACTCCTTCTTCTAGCTCCGGTCCTTCTTCTGAGACTAGAGGTTCACATTCTCAAAGGAGTTCTTCTCGTAACAAAGAATCTTCCAAGCCACTTCGTGTGCCTTTAGTTGAGGAAATAGTCCCATCTGAAATTTTCTTTCACCATGATAGAGAATCCCTTAAGACTCAAATTGAATCTTTAGATCGTGCTGACCCTTTTCCTACTCAAATCATAGAAGTTTTAGCCCTCATAGTTCGTAAGGAGTGTCATTGGAGTAATGATTTTCAAATTATCGTTCCTAACCCTAACCAAAGGATTACATCCTACTTAATAGGACACTCTTTTGTTTACATATATCCCTTTACTCTAGGGTTTAAACCTTTACTCTAGGGTTTAAACCGGCCATTGACCCGGTTATTCTGAATTTTTGTCATTTTTTTAATGTGTGTTTGGGCCAAATTGGTCCGATTGTATGGAGAGTTGTTGCTTGCCTGAGGCATCTTGCTAATATGGCGAATGTGAATTCACCTTTCTCCACCTGATTCATCTTTACTCACCTAGGCTTTTTCGAAACGGCGTGTTTGGCTTAGCAGCTAGGAGTAAGAGGGTTTTAGTTAGCCCCAAGGATGATAAAGATCATGGCTGGTATGATCGATATGTTGCTTCTCCCACTGTTGGTTTAGTGGGTGAAAAGAACGTACGCTTCCCAGAGAAGTGGAATTTTGCACGTGAGTATTAAATTTTTCTTGTGCCTTTTTATTTTCAGGTTTGCTTTTTTTTATTTATAATCTTGTCTCTCTTTCTCTTCAGCAACCATGGGCGTTCTGGAACATGTGCCCAACTTCCGTGGTTGGGTAGATAAGTTACTGAAGATTGCCCAGATGGAGGGTAGATCATGAAAAAATCTTTCCCACCGTTATGGTTCGAGTGTTAAAACTCATGGTAAGGATTTTTACTTTCACTTCATCTATATTTAAATATTTGTGGCGTTCTAACTTTTAACCTTCTCTTTACCAGGTTTTGCCATTCGAGGATTTACCCTAGAAGCCATTTTGGCATCTCGTGATTCTTTAAGTGCTCGTGCCTCTTCAGATCAAGATATTTTCTTGGGATCTGTGGAGATAAAATCTGTTAAAGACGATGATTCTGAGGAAGAAGATGAGGGTTCTCTGGTGTCAAGGCGACGAACCAGGAGACGTATCGTCTCTGAACATGAGGCTGATGTCTCGCCTCACCTATCTCTTTTCGAACCTGTCATTACTCCGGTGATCATCCCTGATGATGATATTTCTCCTTCTCCTGACACTCATGAATCCATAAACCAGCTTTTTATTAGTGGTTTCAATAGCGGGTCTTTAGGACCTATTCTAAATTAACCCCTTGTCTTCTTTCACCTCTTCTGTTCCTGTAATTGCAGCTTTTCCTTCTTCAATTACTACTTCCGCACCTACCTCCACTATTTTTACTCCTTTCGTTTCTCGTCCTTCAATAATTTCTCCCCCTGTTGTCCACCGTACAGAGGCGGGGTCTTCGAACAGGGGTTTTGCTATGAGGAGCGTGACTCTTGAGGTTCCCACCAATAACAGTCTTTTAAGAAAATCTGAGCAAGCGGATACTTGGCTCGAGCATTTGATTGGCCCCATCGAGAAGGCTAAACTTGAAAGCCACACTAATACGACCCTCATAAACGATATTGTCCATGCAACTTTGAAGGTATTTTCTCACCTTCTTTTCTTTAGTCTTTTGATTTT
>MDKF010250603.1:0-46914 GCA_026770625.1 Nicotiana glauca | reverse complement strand
CACTTATAGAATATTGTTAATTGACCTCTAGTGAGTGTCGAAGTTAGCCATCTCGTCTCTACCCCTTCGGGATTAAGTGGGATACTCACTAATGAGGCGGGATACTCACTGAGTACACTGCATTTTTGTTGCATAGATATATATACGCTTCTAGCAGCCTACTGGGCATAGTAGCATAGATATTTTGGGACTAGGTGAGCTGCAATTTGGGAGGCGACGCAGCTAGTGTAGTTCCTTTCTGCACTTTTATTATCTATTCCCTGTCCACTGTATTTTAGACATATGTTGTATTTTATTTTACTTATCAGTAGTCGCTCACGCACTCGTGACACCGGGTTTCTGGGATGGTTTTCGAAGGGTTTGTACTAATTGTTATTATTTAAATTTGAATTCAAGTAGTGATCTTTTATTTATGAAAAATGGAAGGAAAAACCTTATATTTTCAAAAGTATTAAAAGAGGATTTAATTGATAATTTAGTTGGCTTGCTCGACAGAGGTGTCCGGCGCCACCACGACCCTTAGTGGATTTTGGGTCGTGACAACATGGTATCGAGCACTAGGTTCCGGTCGGTCTCACGACTCATGAGCAAGTCTAGTAGAGTCTCGCAGATCGGTACGGAGACGTCTGTACTTATCCTTGGAAGGTTACATGGATGTTAGGAGTATTTCCCTTCTTGATTTCCTTATCGTGCGGTTCAATTCCTTTGGGGATTATGCCTTTAATTCCTTCCCACTCAATCTTACGCGACGCGAGCGCTTGTTATAAATCGAAAGTTAAAGAATTGAAATGGCACTACAAATGTGGTGCGGGATGATTCTCCCGGTATAGTTGATTTGACTATTATGGTCGCCTTATGGAAGGATATTCCATTGTTTCAGCTCAGTAACAGAACTTCTAAGAGCCTTGAGGCTAGGCACATGTTTCCATAATGCTTATGAGCGATTATTCCGCAGTGTTGTCATGATGGTAGGGTGTTTGCCCACGTGTCGAGGCAGTGAATGAATTGAAGGGAGGTTTACTCAGTGTGTAATCAAAGGGATTCAGTATTTTATTCCTGGTAGGGGAAGATCAATCGAACTAAGGATGGTCAATTGTGGATTGGTGGAAGTAATGAAACATGGTAATTGCAAGCGTGGTGGAGTTCTCCTCTATATGGGGGTGCTATTATCCTAATTGAACGCTTTAAGTTTGTCGGTGTTATGATCTGCTACAATTCGCCTTGGGAAAAGATATTGTGAAATAGTATTGGAGATACAGCTATCAGATATCGCAGGGTGCGGTGGTTCTCGATTTAATCAGTATTTCAAGATGTTGACGGTTCAATAAAGACGACTTTCAGAAAAGTTTAGGGGTAGTAGCAAATTGTGGATTCGAGTTCTGTGAAGATAAATTTTATTAAGACAACGACTGGGCAGCAAAAAATTTGAAAGGCATGTGGGAAGTGTCAGGCGGAGTTTTAAACTTCTAAAAGGCCAGGCTTAGGGAGCGCATGCCGAACAGTTGATTGAAAGAGTGAGTTTGCCCAAAATGGGAGAGTGGCAGAGATGTGTAGGGCCTAGTAGTAGGATGAATACACGCCTAAGGATAGTTTAGAAGGATCTGGGATTTTAGCAACGGGCAATGGAAGTCTGTAGAGTTAATTTGAAGCATGGGTTTGTTATGCGGCAGGAGATTTGGTATGACGGAAAGGAGCTGCTTGAAATGAAGAAAGATGCAGCATGACTTTGAAGTGGAAAGATGTTGTCGCGCATTTAATGGGTGTCCACGAGGGGTAAATGGACTGGTACAGCTAGGGAGTAAACTTGGACTCAGGAGGGTTATTCCCTATGAGCAGTTTAGCGGTCGCGTGATTGGCGGGGCATCTGCGAAGAGTTCTACGGGTTATGCAGCAAAGGGAACTGTTGTGCGAATGTTAATGATTTAGAGTATCAAATTCGGTCCTACGGTAACATATCGAGAATGCTGGCGATTGATTGCGCAAAGTTATGTCAATAAAAGATTAAAAATCCTGGTGAACTCCAGAGTTTTGTAATAATGGCTTCAAGTTAAGTGGGAGAGTCCCACCGCCTATGATTGGGTTGCATGGTTAACTACCCGCGAGGTTTCTGGTTATTTCCATACTGAGGGGTTATCCCAGCTACGGAAGAATACCATAAGTAGTAATTTGAGTAGAGGAACTATTAAAGATATGTTATGGTTAGCCTTATGGGCTCATGTTCGAACTTAGGAAAACATTCAAGATTTATGCCTTGTATAGAAACGGGTTAAAAGGGGAGTGACTCTGCCAGGTGCTTCATTGAGAGGGTATTAATGTGCTAGAAGATTCAGGGAGCTGATTATATTCGGGATCAAGTCAGAGCGGGTGGCTCCCAGCAATGGTCCTAGTGGAACTCAAAAGATAAAGTGCGGTACCTAATGATTTCAAGCCTATAAGTACAACTAAGAATCAAGCTTTGTAGCAGCTTATGACAAGGTGCCCAGAATGTTCTATGATGTGTTACCTTGTGGTGTAGCATTTGAGAAATGTGAAATAATTCGTGAGATTTGAGACATTGTGGTCTCGCGATTCAAGGTCACTCAGGGTGAGTGTAGAGGGAGTATGTTATGTGTTGAAGAGAGTTAGTATTATTTCCAAAGCAATCAAGGACAAATTGGAAGGAAAAGGGATTGATTAGCCATAGTTGAATTTGGCATGTTGGGGTCTGTGATCAGTCCATTCAGCGTGATCGAGCTATGTGTATGATTTTTGGCGGTACGTGTGAGGTTTGTCGGCCGCCGTAATTGATGTTATTCAAAAGCATTCTTCTGTTATGGCTTGTTAAGTGGAAGCGGATTCTGGATGGAATGATGACTTGGGCCACTACTTAGAGATTTGCATACCCTACGGTTATGGGAATTTACTTGCATGTCGCTATGATTCTCCTGAAGTGAGTTAAGTGAAAAGTTTGTATATGATGAAGTGTTAAAATATTAATGATTTTGGAGTTACGATGAAGATCGTGTTCTATTGTATGTTGGCACGTTGTGTGCAGTGAGTAGCACGGAAATTCGCAGTGTGGATTGAGGTTGCAGTTTGTTGTTGGTAAGGATCTTACAAGCTCGAATGATCCAGAAAAGGGTGGAATGATTAAAGTGAATTGGTGTTGTCTTCAGCGTCACCCGAGATCGATGTTTTGTGGAAAAAGTCCTTGCATCCTGGTTAAGGATTGTTGATCGCTTTTCAGCATTAGTGCGACCGATGGTTTGGATGAGCGAACTCATTATTTATTTCAGAAGGTATTGGGAGCGTGTCCAACAGGAATATTGTATAAGTGTGACATGTAGTCACTTGATTGACCAAAGATTTGAACCAAATATGAGGATTGTGGTAATATCATTAATTTGAGAATATAGGCCTGAAGGGCACCTTATTTATTGGGTTATGAACTGAGGAAGTTTCTTTGGTTATGATGGTTGTTCTTAGGTGTTATGAGGAAAACTAAGTTACTATAGACCTTTGAAAGGTCACTAGCCAAGTTGGTGCAATTAGAAATCGGCTTGAGATCAGTGGATTGATTTACATGTTAACATGGCTTTATATCAGGCCAGTTGTGTTCATTTCAGTAACGCGCTCCTTATGGAGTAGTCAGGGTGTTATCTCGTTGTCAGATATTTCATGTAGTGATGCATTGCATCGTGTGAGTTGTGAGAAGGCCTGAGAAATTGTGTGTGTGTTAAGGATCAGAGTGGAAATGATATATTGTGAGCAAGATGGCTCTTGGGATTCAGATTTGTATATCGCACCTCAGTTGTACTTGAGTTTTGTAGCTTATGGCGCCGTATGTTCCCTCAGGGATAGTATTATGCACTTAGAGTGCTTGTGACCAAGATTCGGTATTCATTGTAATGAGCAATTTAGCTCGATGTGTATCTCCTTATGTGAGTTCTACGTGAGGATCGGGTGGCATGCCGCCATATGTATGTTATTTGGATCGTATGGCACGCTGCTATGGTTATGTTCTAAGGATCGGGTGGCACGCCGCCATGGTTATGTTGTGAGGATAGGGTGGCACGCCGCCATGGTTATGTTGTGTGGATCGGGTTGCACGCCGCAATAGTGTGATGTGAGTGTAGTTTTCTATATGCTATTTTTGTATGTTCTGCTTCCTATTTTCTAAGGAAAGTCTGTAGTAGTGCGGGAGTTAGGTACTTCTTTCCAGAGTTCATTTTCCTTTGGCATTGCATTCGAATTGGTGGCTTATTGCCTGAACAGTTGTATCGGATGAGCCGAGATCTCTTGATCTAGGATTCTGTGCAATCCAGCGGTATGAGCTATGTTATGGAGATAAGACCATTATTGGGTTCAGAATAAGGTGAAGGTTTTGTCAGGAGTATAGACCTAATGTTTTGTTGACTCGGCAGCCGATTATGAATGTTGGTACATCTCTTCCGTCATGGCAGTATGGTAAAGGATAGAGTAAGGCCTGTATATATCATGGGGTGCAATGGGAACATCAGATTAGTAGGATTTTGATCAAGTTGATCAGAAAACGGCTATTGTGGTCCTGTGGACTAAGTGTTGCAAAGTAAGAATCCAACAAAGTTATGCAGTCATGTTTGAGTACAGCGTGTAGTGATTGATATGGTGATCGTATGTTGGAAACGGGCCTGGCATAGGATTTCGGATGTTGGAATCGGGCTCTAAGGCTTATTTTCTTGAACAAAAGGGAATATCTTCAGAATTTATCGAGCTAATGTGCTCAGCTAAGTTGTGGTAGCACGGGAAGGTGCATGAGGTGATAAACAGTGATTTCAGACTACTTCCGTATAGTTCTCAGCATGTTCAAGGACGAACGTATGTTTAAATGAGAGAGAATGTAACACCCGACTGGTCGTTTTGAGTACTAGCGCTCTGTTCAGTAGTCGGAGGCCATGAGCAGCTTCATTTCAGGTATTATGACTTGTACGCGTGGCCAGAATCAAATTTCGGGAAGTCCAGAGTTGATTTGGGAAGAGAATTCTTATTTCGGAAGCTTAAAGTTGAAGGAATAAACTAGGATTGGAATTTTGAGTAAACAACCTCGGAATCGGGATCTGAAGGTTCCAGCCGGTTCGTATGATGATTTCAGACTTGGGCGTATGCCCAGATTGCGTTTAGGATAAACCGGGAGCATTTTGGCGCCTATTATAGCAGTTGGCATTTTGAAAGAAATTTCATAAGTTTGGTTTGAAGTGCATTTCAGTGTTAAGTGTTATCGATGTCCTTTTGGAATTTCGAGATTGGGAATAGCTTCGTATGGTGATTCGGGAGTTGGGAGCGCGATCGGAAGTGAATTCGGAGGTCCGTAGGTCATTTTGAAGCCATTGGGCTAAAGATAGAAAATTGAAGGTTTTGAGAAGTTTGACCGGAAGTGGACTTTTTGATATGGGGTAGGAATCCGATTCCGGAAGTTGGAGTAGGTCCGTAATGTCAAATATGACTTGTGTGTAAATTTGAGGTCAATCGGACATGATTTGATAGTTTTAAACATCGGAAGTAAAAGTTGGAAAGTTCGAAGTTCATAAAGCTTGTATTGGGGTTGATTGATGATTTTAGCGTTGTTTGATGTGATTTGAGGCCTCGAGCAAGTCCGCAATGTGTTTTGGGATTGGTTGGTAGTTTTGGTTGGGGTCCCGGGGGCCTCGGGTGGATTTGGGGTGGCTAACGGATCGAATCCGGAGTTTGAAGAAGTGCTTAAGCTGCTGCTTCTGGTATTTCCGCTTCTGCGGAAAAGGGGACCGCAGAAGCGGTATCGTACGTGCGAAGGGGAGACCGCAGAAACAGTTTTGGTTGGAGCTGCAGGGATCCGCAGATACGGTTGGGTTTCCGCAGAAGCAGAGCGCGCCTGCGATATGGAGAATCGCAGAAGCGGGACCGCGGAAGCGGACACGGTTCCGCAGAAGCGAAAATTGCTAAAGACAGAAGGTGTTTTAAAATCGGGGATTTAGTTCATTTCTCTCATTTCTTCATGGCTTGGGCGATTTTTGGGGAGCTTCAAGAGAGGAATTTGGTCGTCAATGTTAAGGTAAGTTATCCCCATCCCTTTTGAGTTAAATATATCAAATTATGTATGGATTTAAGTATGAAAATTAGTTTAAATTTGGGGTTTTGGTTGAAAACCTTGAAAATTATAAATCTTGGATTTTGATCACGATTTTGGGTATGGAATTAAGAGAAAATCATATATTTGAGTTCCTAAGGTCATGGGTAACCTTTATCTTCGAGAAATCTTGGATTCCGGGCATGTGGGCCCGAGGGCATTTTGGTTATTTTACTAAGTGGAGTTGGGAATTTGTATAATCTGAATTGTTAACAAGTATTTGAGCATATTCTCATTAGTTTGTCGTTAATTGGCTAGTTTTGGTACATTGTGTGTTGGTTCAAGCCTTAGGAAGAATGTAGAATGCCGGTTATGAGTCTTTGGAGCAAGGTGAGTCTCCTTTCTAATCTTGTGAGGGGTAATTTACCCCATAGGTGAGTTAAATTGGTTATGTGCTCCTATTTGTGGGGGCTACGTACGCACAAGGTGATGAGAGTCTGTGCGTAACTACTATTATGCTATTGTCCGGGTAGTCTAGGACACAAAAAACATGTTATACTTGGATTACTGTGAACCCATTGATAGTTTGAATTGTTTAAATCACCTTGAATTGGTAAAGGAACTTATAAAGAGATTTAATATTAAATTTTCTCTAAAATGTTAAAAAGAGAAATTTGTCTATTTTGTTGATTATCCCCGATAAGCTCTTAATTACCTACTTGAGCATGTATTTTATGTGTATCTGCGTCGCATGGATGATTCGCGAGCAGGATATGTGTTTATTTATGAAATGGGCCAAACGCCTCGGTGAGAATCGATGCATCTATGGTTCGTGCCGCTAGACCCTCGGCAGTGCACAGTTTACATTCCTGTTGGAGCGGACCGTCGCCTCGGTATGATTTGCGCATGATTATCTGTTACTTGAAAATTATAAATGTGGAATTGGCCCTACGTGGCTTGATATAAACTGATAAGAAAATAAGGAATAGACTTTGAAAGCCCTTGATTTATATTTGAAGGTGTTTACCTATTTTTCTGGCTTCACCATTAGAACTTCTATATAAATCCATGATTATCCTCGCACTTATACAATATTGTTAATTGACCTCTAGTGAGTGTCGAAGTTGGCCATCTCGTTTCTACCCCTTCGGGATTAGGCGGGATATTCACTGAGTACACGTTGATTACGTACTCATACTACACTTCTGTGCATTTTTGCTGCACAGGTATATATACACTTCTAGCAGCCTACTGGGAGTAGCAGCATGGATAATTCTGATACTAGGTGAGCTGCAATTTGCGAGGTGACCCGCAACTTGTGTTGTTCCTTTCTGCACTTTTATTATCTATTCCCTGTCCACTATATTTCGGACAGATGTTGTATTTCATTTTACTTATCAGTAGTCGCTCATGCACTCGTGACACCGGGTTTCTGGGATGGTTTTCGAAGGGTTTGTACTAATTGTTATTATTTAATATTTATGAAAAATGGAAGGAAAAAACTTAGATTTTCAAAAGTATTAAAAGAGGATTTAATAGACAATTTAGTTGGCTTGCCTGACAGAGGTGTCCGGCGCCACCACGACCCTTAGTAGATTTTAGGTCGTGACAACATGGTATCAGAGCGCTAGGTTCCCGTCGGTCTGACGAGTCATGAGCAAGTCTAGTAGTGTCTCGCGGATCGGTACGAAGCTATCTGTACTTATCCTTGGGAGGTTACATGGCTGTTAGGAGTATTTCCCTTCTTGATTTCCTTATCGTGCGGTTCAATTCCTTTGGGGCTTATCCTTTAATTCCTTCCCACTCAATCTTACACGACGCGAGCGCTTGTTATAAATCGAAAGTTGAAGAATTGAAATGGCACTACAAATGTGGTGTGGGATGATTCTCCCGGTATAGTTGATTTGACTATTATGGTCGCCTTATGGAAGGATATTCCATTGTTTCAGCTCAGTAACAGAACTTCTAAGAGCCTTGAGGCTTGGCACAGGTTGCCATAATACTTATGAGCGATTATTCCGCAGTGTTGTCGTGATGGTAGGGTGTTTGCCCACGTGTCGGGGCAGTGAATGAATTGAAGGGAGGTTTACTCGGTGTGTAATCAAAATGATTCAGTATTTTATTCCCAGTAGGGGATGGTCAATCGAACTAAGGATGGTCAAATATGGACTGGTGGAAGTAATGAAACGTGGTAGTTGCAAGTGTGGTGGAGTTCTCCTCTATATGGGGGTGTTGTTGTCCTAATTGAACGCTTTAAGTTTGTCGGTGTTATGATCTGCTACAATTTGCCTTGGGACAAGATATTGTAAAATAGTATTGGAGATACAACTATCAGATATCGCAGGGTGCGGTGGTTCTGGATTTAATCAGTATTTCAAGATGTTGACGGTTCAATAAATACGACCTTCGGAAAAGTTTGGGGGTAGTAGCAAATTATGGATTCGAGTTCTATGAAGATAAATTTTATTAAGAATACGACTGGGCAGCAAAAGATGAGAAAGGCATGTGGGAAGTGTCAGGCGGAGCTTTAAACTTCTAAAAGGCCAGGCTTAGGGAGCGCAGGCCGAACAGTTGATTGAAGGAGTGAGTTTGCCCAAAGTGGGAGAGTGGCGAAGATGTGTAGGGCCTAGTAGTAGGATGACTACGCGTCTAAGGATAGTTTAGAAGGATCTGGGATTTTAGAAATAGGCAATGGAAGTCTGTAGAATTAATTTGAAACACGGGGTTATTATGCGGCAGGAGATTTGGTATGACGGAAAGGAGCTGGTTGAAATGAAGAAAGATGTAGCATGACTTTGAAGTGGAAGGATGTTGTCACGCATTTAATGGGTGTCCACGAGGGGTAAATGGATTGGTACAGCTAGGGAGTAAGCTTGGACTCAGGAGGGTTATTCCCTGTGAGCAGTTTAGCGGTCGCGTGGTTGGCGGGGCTTCTGCGAAGAGTTATACGGGTTATGCAGCAAAGGGAACTATTGTGCGAATGTTAATGATTTAGAGTATCAAATTGGGTCCTACGGTAAGATATCGAGAATGCTGGCGATTGATTGCGCAAGGTTATGTCAATAAAAGATTAAGAATCCTGGTGAACTTAAGAGTTTTGTAATAATGACTTCAAGCTAAGTGGGAGAGTCCCACCGCCTATGATTGGGTTGCATGGTTAACTACCCGCGAGGTTTCTGGTTATTTGCATACTGAGGGGTTATCCCAGCTACGGAAAAATACCATAATTAGTAATTTGAGTAGAGGAATTATTAAAGATGTGTTATGGTTAGCCTTATGGGCTCATGTTCGAACTTGGGAAAAGATTCAAGATTTATGCCTTGTATAGAAACGGGTTAAAAGGGGAGTGACTCTGCCAGGTGCTTCATTGAGAGGGTATTAATGTGCTAGAAGATTCAGGGAGCTGATTATATTCGGGATCAAGTCAGAGCGGGTGGCTCTCAGCAATGGTCCTAGTGGAACTCAAAAGATAAAGTGTGGTACCTATTGATTTCAAGCCTATAAGTACAACTAAGAATCAAGCTCTGTATCAGCTTATGAGAAGGTGCCCAAAATGTTCTATGATGTGTTACCTTGTGGTGTAGTATTTGAGAAATATGAAATAATTCGTGAGATTTGAGACATTGCGGTCTCGCGATTCAAGGTCACTCGGGGTGACTGTAGAGGGAGTATGTTATGTGTTGAAGAGAGTTAGTATTATTTCCAAAGCAATCAAGGATAAACTGGAAGGAAAAGGGATTGATTAGCCATACTTGAATTTGGCATGTTCGGGTCTGCGATCAGTCCATTCAGCGTGATCGAGCTATGTGTACGATTTGTGGCGGTACGTGTGAGGTTTGTCGGCCTCCGTAATTGATGTTATTCAGAAGCATTCTTCTGTTATGGCTTGTTAAGTGGAAGCGGATTCTAGAAGGAATATGGTGGCTTGGGCTACTACTTAGAGATTTTCATTCCCTACGGTTATGGGAATTTACTTGTGTGTCGCTATGATTCTCCTGAAGTGAGTTAAGTGAAAAGATCGTATATGATGAAGTGTTAAAATATTAATGATTTCGGAGTTACGATGAAGATCGTGTTCTATTGTATGTTCGGATGAGCCAGAAAAGGGTGGAATGATTAAAGTGAATTGATGTTGTGTCCAGCGTCACCCGAGATCGATGTTTTGTGGAAAAAGTCCTTGCATCCTTGTTAAGGATTCTTGATCGCTTTTCAGCATTAGTGCGGCCAATGGTTTGGATGAGCGGACCCGTTATTTATTTCAGAAGGTATTGGGAGCGTGTCCAACGGAAAGATTGTATAAGTGTGACATGTAGTCACTTGATTGACCAAAAATTTGAACCAAGTATGAGGATTGTGGTAATATCATTAATTTGAGAATTTAGGCCTGGAGGGCACTTTGTTTATTGGGTTATGAACTGAGGAGGTTGCTCCGGTTATGATGGCTGTTCTTAGGTGTTATGAGGAAAACTGAGTTACTATGGACCTTTGAAAGGTCACTAGCTAAGTTGGTGCAATCAGAAATTGGCTTGAGATCAGTGGATTGATTTGTATGTGAACAGGGCTTTATATCAAGCCAGTTGTGTTCATTTCAGTAACGCGCTCCTTATGGAGTAGTCAGGGTGTTATCTCGTTATCAGATATTTCATGTAGTGATGCATTACGCCGTGTGAATTGTGAGACAGCCTGAGGAATTGTGTATGTGTTAAGGATCAGCGTGGAAATGATGTATTATGAGCAAGATGGCTCTTTGGATTCAGATTTGTATATCGCACCTCAGTTGTACTTGAGTTTTGTACCTTATGGCGCTGTATGTTCCCTCAGGGATAGTATTATGCACTTAGAGTGCTTGTAACCAAGATTCGGTATTCATTGTAATGAGAAATTTAGCTCGATGTGTATCTCCTTATGTGAGTTCTACGTGTGGATCGGGTGGCACGCCGCCATGGGTATGTTATTTGGATAGGGTGGCACGCCTCTATGGTTATGTTGTGAGGATCGGGTGGCACGCCGCCATGGTTATGTTGTGAGGATCGGGTGGCACGCCGCCATGGTTATGATGTGTGGATTGGGTTGCACGCCGCAATAGTGTGATGTGAGTGTAGTTTTCTATATGCTATTTTTGTATGTTCTGCTTCCTATTTTCTAAGGAAAGTTCGTAGTAGTGCGGGAGTTAGGTACTTCCTTCCAGAGTTCGTTTTCCTTTGGCATTGCGTTCGAATTGGTGGCTTATTGCCTGAGCAGTTGTATCGGATTAGACGAGATCTCTTGATCTAGGATTCTGTGCAATCCAGCTGTATGAGGTATGTTATAGTGCTAAACAGTGATTTTAGACTACTTCTGTATAGTTCTCAGCATGTTCGAGGACGAACGTATGTTTAAGTGGGAGAGAATGTAACGACTCGACTGGTCGTTTTGAGTGCGCTCCGTTCAGTAGTCGGAGTCCATGAGCAGCTTCATTTCAGGTATTATGACTTGTACGAGTGGTCGTAATCGAATTTCGGGAAGTCCAGAGTTGATTTGGGAAGAGAATTCTTATTTCGGAAGCTTAAAGTTGAAGGAATAAACTAGGATTGGAATTTTGAGTAAACGACCTCGGAATCGGGATCTGATGGTTCCAGCCAGTTCGTATGATGATTTCGGACTTGGGCGTATGCCCGGATTGCGTTTTGGATAACCCGGGAGCGCGTTGGCGCCTATTGTAGAAGTTGGCATTTTGGAAGAAATTTCATAAGTTTGGTTTGAAGTGCATTTTAGTGTTATCGATGTCCGTTTGGAATTTCGAGACTGGGAATAGCTTCGTATGGTGATTCTGGAGTTGGGAGCGCGATTGAAAGTGAATTCGGAGGTTCGTAGGTCATTTTGAAGCCATTTGGATAAAGATAGAATATTGAAGGTTTTGAGAAGTTTGACCGTAAGTGGACTTTTTGATATCGGGGTCGGAATCCAATTCTGGAAGTTGGAGTAGGTCCGTAATGTCAAATATGACTTGTGTGCAAAATTTGAGGTCAATCGGACAAGATTTGATAGGTTTAAACATCGGAAGTAGAAGTTTGAAAGTTCGAAGTTCATAAAGCTTGGATTGGGGGTTGATTGATGATTTTAGAGTTGTTTGATGTGATTTGAGGCCTCGAGCAAGTCTGTAATGTGTTTTGGGAATGGTTGGTAGTTTTGGTTGGGGTCCCGAGGGCCTCGGGTGGATTTCGGGCGGCTAACGGATCGAATCTGGAGTTAGAAGAAATGCTGAAGCTGCTGCTTTTGGTATTTCCGCTTCTGCGGTAAAGGGGACCGCAGAAGCGGTATCGCAGGTACGAAGGGGAGACCGCAGAAGCGGTTTTGGTTGGAGCTGCAAGGATCCACAGATGCGGTTGGGTTTTTGCAGAAGCGGAACGCGCCTGCGATGTGGAGAACCGCAGAAACGGAAGGCCTGGACGTGAGTGGAAGCCGCAGAAGTGGCAAGGTGTCCGCAGAAGTGGGACCGCGGAAGCGGACATGGTTCCGCAGAAGCGAAAATTGCTGAAGACAGAAGGATTTTTAAAATCGGGGATTTAGTTCATTTCTCTCATTTCTTCCTGGCTTGGGCGATTTTAGGGGAGCTTCAAGAGAGGAATTTGGTCGTCAATGTTAAGGTAAGTTATCCCCATCACTTTTGAGTTAATATATGAAAATTAGTTTAAATTTGGGGTTTTGGTTGACAAACCTAGAAAATTATAAATCTTGGATTTTGATCACGATTTTGGGTATGGAATTAAGAGAAAATCATATATTTGAGTTTCTAAGTTCATGGGTAACCTTTATCTTCGAGAAATCTTGGATTTCGGGCACGTTTGCCCGAGGGCATTTTGGTCATTTTACTAAATTGGAGTTGGGAATTTGTATAATCTGAATTGTTAACAAGTATTTGAGCATATTCTCATTAGTTTGTCGTTAATTAGCTAGTTTTGGTGCATTGTGCGTTGGTTCAAGCCTTTGGAAGAATGTAAAATGTCGGTTATGAGTCTTCGGAGCAAGGTGAGTCTCCTTTCTAATCTTGTGAGGGTGAATTTACCCCATAGGTGAGTTAAATTGTTTATGTGCTCCTATTTGTGGGGGCTATGTATACACGAGGTGATGAGAGTCTGTGCGTAGCTACTATTATGCTATTGTCCGGGTAGTCTAGGACCCAAAAAACATGTTATACTTGGATTACTGTGAACCCATTGATAGTTTGAATTGTTTAAATCACCTTGAATTGGTAAAGGAACTTAAAAAGAGATTTAATATTAAATTTTCCCTGAAATGTTAAAAAGATAAATTTGTCTATTTGGTTGATTATCCCCGATAAGCTGTTAATTACCTACTTGAGCATGTATTTTATGTGTGCCGCGTCGCATGGATGATTCGCGAGCAGGATATGTGTTTATTTATGGAACGGGCCGAACGCCTCGGTGAGAATAGATGTATCTATGGTTCGTGCCGCTCGACCCTCGGCAGTGCACAATTTACATTCCTTTTGGAGCGGACCGTCGCCTCAGTGTGATTTGCGCATGTTTATCTGTTACTTGAATATTGTAAATGTGGAATTGGCCCTACGTGGCTTGATATAAACTGATAAGATAATAAGGAATCGACTTTGAAAGCCCTTGATTTATATTTGAAGGTGTTTACCTATTTTTCTGGCTTCACCATTAGAACTTCTATATAAATCCATGATTATCCTCGCACTTATAGAATATTGTTAATTGACCTCTAGTGAGTGTCGAAGTTGGCCATCTTGTCTCTACCCCTTCGGGTTTAGGCGGGATACTCATTGAGTACACGTTGATTACGTACTCATACTACACTTCTGTGCATTTTTGTTGCACAGGTATATATACACTTCTAGCAGCCTACAGGGCGTAGCAGCATGGATATTCTGGGACTAGTCGAGCTGCAATTTGCGAGGCGACCCGCAGCTAGTGTATTTCCTTTCTGCACTTTTATTATCTATTCCCTGTCCACTGTATTTCAGACAGATGTTGTATTTTATTTTACTTTATTAGTGGTCGCTCATGCACTCGTGACACCGGGTTTCTGGGATGGTTTTCGAAGGGTTTGTACTAATTATTATTATTTAAATTTGAATTCAAGTAGTGATCTTTTATTTATGAAAAATGGAAGGAAAAACCTTAGATTTTCAAAAGTATTAAAAGAGGATTTAATTGATAATTTAGTTGGCTTGCGTGACAGAAGTGTCCGGCGCCACCACGACTCTTAGTGGATTTTGGGTCGTGACAATCTAAGCACCAACCTAGTGAAAAGGTTGGACGACCTGGACCGCAGCATGCGGCGGGCCGAAAATGACATTGCAAACATCAGTCGTGACTCTGATGAGGACCGGCAAACGACAGCCATTGAAACTGCCAAAATCCATGGCAAATTCGAGGACCTCCAATAGGAGCGTGCCGACGATTTAGCCCATCGGGAACAAGAAGCAGACACACTAACTGCCATGCAGTGAACCATAGACGACTTGACAGGCCAGCTCAATGTTGTCAATGCTGCCTTACAGAGCCTGCTTCAAAGAGACGACAACCACATCAGGGGTGCAACAAACATCAACCCCATTCCACACAAACTTAATATACCGGAGCCAAAGCCATACGACGGATCCCTGGATGCTAAAGAAGTGGAAAACTTCATCTTTGACATCGAACAATACTTCGATATCGTAGGCCATTTGGAAGAATCCAAAAAGGTAGCAACTACTGCCATGTACCTTCAGGGCGATGCCAAACTTTGGTGGCGGGTCAAATACGAAGCTATCAGGCCGGTGAAGATACTCTCCAGACATGGGATGAGTTGAAGGCAGCCATACGCCTGCAGTTCTTCCCCGAAAATGTGGAATACAATGCAAGGAGAAAGCTACGGGAGCTCCGCCACACCAGATCAGTAAGGGAGTACATGCGCGAATTCTTCGCACTCATGCTAAACATACGCGACATGAGGGACAAAGACAAACTCTTCGCCTTCATAGAAGGTTTGAAACCTCATACCCGTATGGAACTACAGAGACAACGAGTAGACACCCTGCCCAAGGCCATTCAATATGCTGAATGCCTTGGCGATTATCATTTGGGAACTCAGAATGACAGGCCCCAGCCGCCTGTCCAAGGGGGATTCAGTGGGAACCATCCCAGCAATGGTGGCCCAAGCAAAAGTGGGGGAGATTGGAGTTTGGCTCCTCCCTCCAGTAGCAACTGCATTGCATCCATCAACAACAATCAGGGGAGAAAGCCTCCCTCAGAATTCCGTCATTGCGGTGGGGCACATTGGAACAATAAATGCCCAAACATAAATATCAATGCTCATCAAGCTGTCAAAGATGAGTCAGATGCATCAGACACATCAGATGCAGACCAGGTAGGCGCCTTCAATGCACTTGTTGGCTCTATCCCACATGCCTTAGCGGGGATCGGTACTTGTCCTCCTAAGAAAATTCAACCCCAACCACTAAGAAGGGGAAAGAAAAGATGGGCGAAGGACCTCCTAAGCAAGCGAGGACCCTAATGTTCGTCAAATTGAAAGTGAGCGGCCAGCCCATTCACGCACTGATAGACACATGTGCTACCCATAACTACTTGGATTCAACTCAGTCAGAGCGCCTTGGTCTAGTTGTCAAGAAGATTAAAGATCGCGTCAAGGCAATCAACTCTCCACCCCAGACATTGGGCGGAACAGCCACAAATGTCCCAATGAAACTTGGAAAATACAAAGGAAGCATCGAACTACGCATCGCAATCATAGATGACTTCGACATGATAGTGGGTTTGGAGTTCATGAGGCAAACCAACACCATATCGGTACCATATGCCAACATGCTCTTGATGTTGGGAGAAAACGGGGCCAAGCCCTGCACCATACCATGCTTTCCTGTAAAGATGGCTGCTGGAAACATCTCGGCCATGCAGTTAGAGAAGGTAGCCAACATACATGAACCCCTGGTTTCGGCTACCCTTCGCAACAACAAACAACCATCATGTCATCAACCACCAAAGGCGGATGATGCTCCTAAGCGTGTGAAGACTTGTCAGCCATGCCACAAGGACAAGTCGGATCACTCATCACAGACATGACCTATGCAGCTATCACATGTCTCGCAGAGACCATGGGAAAGGGTTTCCCTCAGATTCATCACAGGATTGCCCCAAGTCGGGAATCTTGTATCCATCATGATTGTCATAGATCAATTTTCAAACTATGCAACCCTTATAGTAGCCCCGCAGAACATCTCAATAGAAAATACATCTAGACTCTTCTTCTCGCACATCATCAAAAGTTGGGGCATTGCCAAACACATTATTAGTGGGCGCGACTCACGCTTCACTAGCAACTTTTGGACCCATCTCTTTAGGTGCTTTCATTGAGTCACATCTCAGATATCCATCCATCATCGAATGTCTAGACAGACTGGTTCAGTGGCATGCTGGAGGAATATCTCCGCAACTTTGCAACCGGATCACAGAAGCATTGGGTGAAGCTCTTGGATGCTGCTCAATTGTGTTTCAATTCTTAAAAGAGTCTTCATACATACAAAAGCCCTTTTGAAATTGTTACCGAACAGCAACTGCTTCTCCCGTAAACAGGGAATGCATTCATCATGCCGAAATCTCCTCGAGCTGCCAACTTCTCAAGCGAATGGGAGCGCAACATAGAGATACGGAGCTATCTCGTCAGAGCCCAAGAGCGGGCAAAAAGGTTCACCAAACATAATCTTTGCTTTGCCCATCATCAAATAGGGGACAAAGTAATGTTATATATCCCAAAGCGATACTTACTCGCAGAGAGGACCCGTGACCCTCGCCTGTAACAAAAATACATCGAGCCCTTGTCCATTGAAAAACGCATTGGGAAATCCACATACCAGGTGAAACCTCCATCATGGTGGAAGATCCATCTAGTCTTCCATGTTAGCCGCATGAAATCATTGCTTCGCTACCAAAGCAAGCTCAAAGAACAGAGGGGCGCAGACCTCCCAACCATCAACCATCAGAACAACCATCATCATCTTCATCATCCTGATAAGGACCCGAGGTCGGTGCCAACTCAGGTGGGGGAGAATGTCATGGGATGCTTTCCACACAAGCCCCATGACCCCTTGGTCGTGCCCCATGGTGGCCTAGAAAGCCTCACAATGCCTAGCGCCATGGTCGGCCCCGCGGTCTTGGCTGCGCCAAGCGACAAGCGTGCATGTGCCTCTGGCGCCCTACCGATGCCTCTCGCCAGTGCCTAGCGGCTGGCCAATGACAATAGCGTCGTGCGCCCTGACAGTGCCATGCGTGCACATCCTGATGCCTCGCCAACGCCTAGCTGCAGGCCTATTCCAGCAGCGCTCCGCGCATATACCCTGATGCCAAGCACCAGCGCCCAGCCTCAGGCAAACACAATAAGTGTCGCACGCCCCACAGCAGTGCGCACGCGGACCCTGACCCTCATGACAAAGTTGCTGCCATCGGACTTGTTTCTACATTGTAATAAACTAAGTCCTTTTCATTGTATTGCTTTAGGCTAGTTTCCATCATTTTCATTTAGTGTGCTCCTACAGCTTTATTAGGGCATGTCATGTAACTTTGGTTTATTTTTTTAAAGTATTATTAGGGGGGGACTAAGCAATCAAACATTTTCAAGCAATCATTTCTCTGTACTGGTGTCTCTCCCCCTCGACACCGCATCTTTGTAATCATCATCATCATCATCATTCAAAATCCAATTCACTCTCATCTTCCGCAATTGCTCGTGACATTGGTTTTCCCACATGGTACTGACAATCTAGTCTAGCGTGCGGCGGGGGCCTCATTGGCGAAAAAACAACCACACTGACATCGGTTGCATAGCCTTACGTCGCCCTTCCAAATAACATCAGGAAGGTGTTATGTAACATTAATAATGAATCATCATAGCTATGGATACGGTTCCCGTGACGTAATTATGATGCTTAATTTCTTAATTCGGGGTACATTTATGTGATCCGGCCACAATTTAATCTTGTTAATAAAATAAACATGTTATAGATCGTAGGTACGGTTCCCGTGACATGATTTAAAATTTGTAATCAAATAATTAGCTGTATGACAATCATGGATTATTAAAAGCGGTTTTAAAAGGGATAAAAATGCACATAGGTTTCAAGAATGTTTTAAAATCAAATAAATACGCCAATAATAATAGTTGAGAGACTCTGCTAAAACACGGAACCCGGAAATGCCTAACACCTTCTCCTGGGTTTACAGAATTTCTTACCCGGATTTCTGTGTACGCAGACCATAAATAGAGTCAATCTTCCTCGATTCGGAATTTTAAACTGGTGACTTGGGTCACCATAAATTATCCCAAGTGGCGGCTTGAATCTGAATAAATAATCTCATTTCGATTGTCACTTAAATTGGAAAAAACTCCCTTATACCCCCTTCTGGGGTAGAAAAAGGAGGTGTGACAGCTCTGGCGACTCCACTGGGGACAAGAACCTAGAACTTCTGGTTCAGGGTTCAAGAATTCGAGCTTAGAAAAATTATTATAGTTGGTTTTGTTTATTATGTGATTTTTACGTGTTTGAGTCTAATGTGCTAAATTACGCTTTTTATCGCTTTGATATTATTTGAATTGTATATAAACTGCTGTGAAACCCTTCTCTTCTCATCTTCGGGGAAGTGCACGCTGGTGTGACTTCTTTTCTGTTAGTGTCATACCCTAATTTAGAACGAGGTTCGGACAAGTTGCAAAGCCCGATGATCTTTTGGTTACCGGTACGCTGCCCCTCCTCGGCTCGAGTTGTCCGCTCAGGTAAGCCAGGTCTAAAACAATACACACTAGTTTTAAACTTAGAATAACACAGCCTCATGCTAGTAGAAACGTTTGCTTGCATCATGTGCATTTGACTTTGGGAACTCAACACAAGGGTTGGGTCCGTCTAGGACAAGTGTACCCAAAAAATAAAGATCATCTTGATGCATCCTATGTGCTACATGTGTCAATTTTCAAGGGTAAAAGGGGTCATTTGGCGGACCGATGAGATTTGAGGAAAAATGAAAAAAAAAGGTGAGGTGTAAAATAAATAAAGCAAGTGGGGCCCAGTTATATTTTTCTTTCACATTTTTTAAAATAAAAAGGGAAAAAAATGAAAAATCCGAAAAGATTTTGCGCTTTCCCATCATTTTCCAAAAAATAAAAATAAAAAAAAAAGAGGAAAAAGAAAATCCAAAAAGAGTTTACACGTTTCATCATTTTTCAAAACAAAAGACAAAAAATACATTTTTTCTAAATTAGTTGTTTTTTATATTCTCGCCCGTATCCAATCTTCTCGGACTACGCATACCTGATTCTCGTCTTTCGAGGCGTGATACGTAGGCAACCCACATAGGGTCCGGTCTTCCTAGTAAATCTTAGGTTCTTGGATTTGTGGGTTCTTAGCCTAATTTTGCACTTCTAGCCATCTTTTGGCCACATAAGCCATTTTGCAAAAATAACCTCAATCATGTCTTGCATGCGTCCTAATAGGGAGTGTTATTGTCTCACATAGTGTTCTAAATCTTTAACTTTATTTGGTCTTAATTTTCTCATACAGGTGTGGGTTTACTTACTGGAGTTTGAGCATGACAGACGCCCTAGGACCATCCAGTCAGGATCACTCATTCAGGAGTTGCTTAAGGAGATTTTTCTTTTTATATTTTGAGCCTGTATTTCTTTTTATGTCGTCTTTTACCTTCAAGTTTTGTACAGTAATGTCGAGTCTTTTGTTATTGTATCTCCTATTTTGTATTTTAAAAAATATATGTTATAAATCAAAAATCCAAAAAAAGAAAAATAAATTTTGCGTTTTTATATTTTCGTTAGAAGTTTTCTTTAGAATACTAATTCTACGAATTAAAAAAAATCATTTGATGTGATTTTCCTTTAAGAAATTAATATCTAGAACTCAAAATAAAAAATTGCTTTTATATTTCCTTTATATTAAGACTAAAATTAAAAAAAATAAAAATTTTCTTTTAGTACCTCTTTAAAAGTTTTCTTTTCAGATATTAATTCCAAATATCCAAAAACTAATTCTTTTGAGGTTCTTCTTTGGGAAATTTAAAAAAAAATATTCTTTCTATTTTTACTAGAACTTTAGGACATTGTACATAGAAGAAAAAAAAATAACATACTTTATCTTTTGTTTATCTTTGGAGTTTCTTCCTTAGGTAATCAAAAATTGAAATCCATTTTTTTTTATCATGTTCATTTCTCGTTTCGAAATCTTTCGTCAGGGATATCAAATAAAAATTTCAAATATTTTTCTTTGGTTTATTTTTTAGATTTCCTTCCTTAAAAAAAGAATCAAAAAAATATTTTTCTCTTCTAGGATTTTTTTTCCTTAATAATTTCCCATAGAGTATTGTTTCAAAAAGAAAAAATATATATGCTCGTTAAGCTTGAGTTTAGAATAGATTATAGAACATTAAGTCTAGGAAATTCAAAAAAAATTGCTTCTTTTATTTTCCATTTCTCGTCAGAATAATCATTAAGATTAAAAAAAGAGAACGTTAGTTTGTTTAGTCTATTCTCAATTTTCACAAACTACGCAAAGATCTGGTTCATGCTGCATCATGATACGTGGGCAACCTACACAGGGTCGATCGAATTATTTTTTTATTAAAAGAAAAAAGAAAAAGGAATAAAAAATTAAAAGAAAAAAGAAGAAGAAAAAAAATAAAGGTAAAATTATGGGATGTGAGAAATGAGAAGAAAGAAAAGAGTGATAATTAGAAAAAAAGAGAGGAAGGAAAATGAGCAAGCCAAGAAGTGCTAGAAAAGCAAAGAAAAGAGAAGATTGAAATGAACAAATTGGGATGATGGCAAGTGACCTTGTGACCATCGAAGTCATTCTTGAACCGTTAATTGTTGTTAGGTGCATTGCACACAATGTGATATTTGCAGCTGTTAAATTCCCTAATACTAACGTGATGACCTCATTTTGTTCCTTTTTGTTATCTCCATTGAGCAGAAGGGTAGTTGATTTGTGGTTCTTAAGTATCTCATCCATACAACACGAGGTCAAAGAGCAAGGTAGCCATAGCTAGAAAAGATTTGGACATAAGTGTTATTGATCCGTCTAAAGAGATTTTTGAGTCAGAATCTGAGTTGAAAGAAGAGGTCTTAAGGTTGAAAGGACAGATGACCGAAATATACCAAGCCTGGATTAGTAGGCATCCTCCACCATCAGTTCCCACTAGCTACATTGAAATTCTTGTCACCATTCCGCTACTGCCACAAATCCAGCTTCCTACTGCTAGTGATATCTACCTACAACCTTTTCACACTCCACCCGCCAAAACCACCTCACATCCCGCTCCTTTGGACATTCATGCTTTTGTAGCTCCTCCACCAGCTACCTTTCCTCAATCCTCTAGCGAGACTATGTTCAAAGTCCCCGATGCCCAACCCTGTGCTCCAGAACCAACTTTCAAGGTCTCGATTCCATACTCTCGCTCCTCATTTTGAGCCTCTCGGTGAAACTGGAAAGCCTGCTAAGACAGTGGAGCAAGATGAGATATCCAAAAAGCTGAAAGGGTTTAAGATGCCAAAGTTTAATTTGTATGATGAGCATGGAGATCTAGTAGCCCATCTGAAGGGTTATTGCAGTGAAATGAGAAGTATTTGCGGGAAAGATGATTTTTTGATGGCATATTTCAGTGAGAGTTTTGAGTGGGGAAGCCTTGGAGTGGTATACTCGTCAAGATGTCAGTAAATAGCATACATGGGGTAACATGGCTCAAGATTTTGTTCGGCACCATCAGTATAATATATGCATTATCCCAGACAGCTCCTCCCTATCTCAGATGGAAAGGAAACCCGAGGGAAATTTTGGCTTAGATGGAACGAACAAGTTGCTCGGGTCAGTCCTTTGATCGATAGAAAAGATGTTGCTAAGCCCCGCCAACGACGAGATCCAGTAGGCATTCCTGCTAAATGCTTTCAGCCTCAATACCGACCCCATGAATATCCTCTTACTCCAAATAATCCTCACCAATGCTACTTTCCTCCACAAAATCCCCAAGGTCATACCTCACTTTCCCAGTACTCTATCTACAATATACCGCCATATGCTCCACACCCACGAGACCCGCGATGGCCTACACCATTTTCGCAAATATCTTACCCGCCTCCTCAAGCATATCAACCACCCAGTCGAAAGAGGTTCCAACCAAGCCCGGAGTTCAAAATGAGAAGGCAGTAACAAAGAGAAAAATCTTTCACTCCTATTGGAGAATCATATGTTAGTTTGTTCCAAAGATTGAGGAAATTGGACTGGTTGAAGCCGATTCAGATAAAAATACCGAACCCCCTTCGAAAGAATTTTGATTATTCTCAAAGGTGCGCATATTGCTCTAATGCCCCGGGGCAGAGCATACAGAAGTGTTGAAATCTGAAAAGAGCATTCCAGAAGCTTGTCGATGCAGGTGACATTACTGTGCGAAACCCAGATGCAGCGGATACTAGCCAAAGTCCATTCCCTGTGCATAATGAGACGCATAAGGTGGGCATGATTTGTGTTGAAAATGAATATGAAAACTCTTCTGAGTTCCATGAAAGGCCACTTGCTGCAATGTTTTCAGTGCTATTAGTCTCGGTTCCAGAAGTTGATCTTAAGAACGAGTTGACAAAAGGGACCCAAAAGCAATTTGTTAAGGTCAATGTGATGGAGACCTGTGAAGGTCCTAGTAATGTTGATGCGGAACTCAGTGTCTAAGATGTTGAGCTTGGTGATTGGAAAGATGCTCTTTTCTTGGCTAGCCGGGGAGGAGTTCTGGTGGTTTATTTTGTTGTTATTTCTGTTGTCCGGGTTATTTCAGGGTTGTAATCTGGATATTGTCTTGCAACTCAAACCCTTCTATCTTTTTATTTTATCTAGTTCGTTTAGTCGTAGTAACTCGTTTAGTGTTATCTAGGTTTGTTCCAGGGTTGTAACCCTAGTTTAGTTTGCTTGTTTCGTTGTTCAAACACTTTCACTGTCTATCTAATGCAATTTTCAGTTTTATGTTATTTCTAGTCATTTTTTTGTTTAGTTCTCTTTTCCTTTTATATTTCTTTTCCTGTCGATTCTAGTGACATGACATGCCCACATAATTCTCAGCTTGGTTTTAAAAGTTAGTTTAGTCATGAAGCAATGAAACAATTTTGAAGATAACATGGACATTTGAGGTAAATAAGTACAAATTTGGACATTTTGAGATCATTTGAAGCCCCAACTGTGTGAAACTGGGGCATATAATTTGGGAGTTAATAGGATGACAAGAATTCGTTAAAGGAGTGTGCATCCCAGAGAGTTTGAAGCGAACAGTTTTGAGTTCAAGTGCACCTCAAGTAACAAGATAAATCGAAGGGTGTTTGCTCTGAACTGATAGACAGTATCCATTATGAAGAAGAAATTACCCAATGAGGGTTTTGTACTTGACAAGGCGCTAAATAAAAGTGGAAAGCGCATTAGTGATATCAATGCCGAAGTTGCAGAAGAAATGTTGTGCATGATCTTCTTTTTCATTCTCAAGTTTAACGTGTTGTACTTGGCATTTTTAGGGATTGGGAGGCCCTCTTTCAGCTACCCAAACAGTTATACCATTCGATACCCTTTTGAGCATGTACTGATTTCTTTGACCTCCCCTCTTTTGGAATCAAGTTAGAGTCATACGAAAAAAAAAGTTCATGCTCCCATAGATTTATTTTAGAAAGTTCTTCCAAAAGTAAAATTCAAAAAAAAGGAGATAAAATAGAGATAAAAAAAGAAAAAAAAAGAGAAGGAAAAAGAGGAAAAAAAATAGTAACAAAAAGTAGTCTTGTGAACTACGTTTGACCTGATTCTTGTCACCACAAGATACGTAGGAAGACTTACGGTTCGTTCATATCAAATAAAATATTTTATAATCTCACGAAGCCGAATTTGGGACAGTCTTTCTTAGTAACTCCATCAAAAGAAAAAGAAAAAAAATCAAATTCCCTTTTTTTAGAAATTGGGGCAAAGTTTTTAGAATGGATTCCAAAAGTTGTAAATAAATTAACCCTGTTATCTTAGTTATTTTGAGCCTTTATGATATCCTTTCTTTCTAACCCTGTTCAAAAGTCACATTACAGTCCAAAAAGACCTCCTAGATAATCTTTGAAAGTGTCGAGCTAAACATGCCGGGAGCATATGATGTTTTTACTATAGTAAATGCCTTGTCATCTACAAAATCAGAGGAAATAAAAAGAAAAAGAACAAAATGAGAGAGTCTTATCGGTGAAAACCTTTACAGGCACCGTAAGGCATCGATAAGTTGAGAGAAAGAAAAATGAGAGTGGCTTGATGGTGAAAATCCTTCGAGCAATACAAGTCGAATAAGGATCGTGAATCAGATTGGATAATCGGAGCATTGAAGCCCAGTTTCCCGGTTTAGGGGTATAACAAGAGTTGAACATCAGACTTGTTTGACAGATTAGGCCACTTAATCCAAAGGTGAATATCATGCTCATTAAAGTTGGTATCCACATCTGATAAGTTTCTACTTTGTAGTTTTCTTGTTAGGAATCATCTCTTTCCATTGTCCTTTACTATATTCCTTTAGTCTCGTTTACTTCCTTTTCCTGACTCTGTTTGGTTAGAACAAGTGAGAAATGACTTCAAAATTTGCCGCCAACTTTCCAATTGCACAAAACAGGATCTGGCTAGCACATCAAAGTGGTATAAGTCAGGAAAGAACAACATGCGCACTGAGTTGGTAACAATCAACATGCTTTGGGATTCGTGTGAAACCCAAAGGCTCGGTATATGTTAATTCATGACCACAATGCAACAGATAGAGGGTATTGAGTTTGAATGAATCAGAGGAATTTTCTGAGATAAGGGTGATAGAGAAAGTGGTTAGTCAACAAATAAGCAAGGTTTTCCAAGTGGAAATCGAAGTTATCATGGCAAGTGAAGGAGCAATAGACCTTAAGGCCAAGGCCAGTAGCATACATCAGGAAAGAACAACAAGCGCACTGAGTTGGTAACAATCAACGTGCTTTGATATTCATGAGAAATACAAAGGTTCGGTATATGTCAATACATGAAAAATGCAACATATATAGGGTGTTGTGTTTGAACGGATCAAAGGTATCTTCTGTGATAAGATTGACAGAGAAAGTGGTTAACCAATAACAAGCAAGGTCTTCCAAGTAGAAATTAAAGTTATCATGGTAAGTGAAGGAGCAATAGACCTCAAAGTCAAGGCCACAAACCAACCACCATGTTTAAACTCACAAGTTTTCTTTGTTTGAAACAGGGACGAAGACTATGTCCAAATCAAAGCTTGGGAGCTTGAATTTTTCAAATGTCGTGCCCAAATTTTGTCAGCACAAAGGCGGTTTGAGAAGGGGAAAGAAAATATGTTCGATCTACAGAAACCCTCCATGAGAAAGCATGGTTCAGGGGCAAGGAATTTTGTTCGTTCTGTAGAGATCCTCCAGGAAGAGAGCATGACTCAGGTAAGTTCATTCTCAGCTTTTCAGGACCCTCCTTAAAAATGGGATTTAATTTAAAAATTTTAGGGCCCTCATGGATAATGGGATTTAATTTTAGAAGTACTCAGGACCCTCCTGGACTATGGGACCTAGTTAAATTTCAAGACCTTCATAGATAATAAGATTTAGCGTAAGTTCTACCTTTATGAAATATAATTTATCTTTAAAGTTGTCGCTCTTAAGATGAGATTTAATTTGAAGTTTTCAAGGCCTTCATGGATAATGTGATTTAGCTTTTAAATTCGAGAGCTCTTTTAGGTAACATGATTCGATTAACACTCACAGATGTGCCCAGATATCAAACTGGGTAGAAAAATTTCTTTTGTTTTGTTTGTTTTGTTGTAATGGCAGGCGCCCACCTGGAGAACAAGGGAATAGTGTTCGAGTTTTGGCAATCAGGCGCCCACCTGGAGAACAAGGGAATAGAGTTCGAGTTTTGGCAATCAGGCGCCCACCTAGAGAACAAGGAAATACAATTCAAGTTTTGGCAATCAGGCACCCACCTGGAGAATAAGGGAAAACAGTTCAAGTTTTGGCAATCAAGCGCCCACCTGGAGAACAAGGGAATACAGTTTAAGTTTTGCCAATCAGGCGCCCACTAGGAGAACAATGGAAAACAGTTCAAGCTTTGGCAATCAGGAGTCCACTTGGAGAACAAGGGAATACAGTTCAAGTTTTGGCAATCAGGCGCCCACCTGGAGATCAAGGGAATACAGTTTAACTTTTGGCAATCAGGCGCCCACCTGGAGAACAAGGGAATACATTTCAAGTTTTGGCAATCAGGATCCCACCTGGAGAACAGGGGAATAAAGTTCAAATTTTGGCAATCAGGTACCCACCTATAGTAAAAGGGAATACAGTTCAAGTTTCGGCAATCAGGCACCCACCTAGAGAACAAGGAAATACAGTTCAAGTTTTGGCAATCAGGCGCTCACCTGGAGAACAAGGGAATACCACCGCCTACCTGGAGAACAAGGGAATACAGTTCAAGTTTTGGAAATCAGGCACCCACCTGGAGAACAAGTAAATACAGTTCAAGTTTCGGCAATCAGGCACCCACCTGGAGAACAAGGGAATACAGTTCAACTTTCGGCAATCAGGCGCCCACCAGGAGAACAAGGGAATACAGTGGCACCCACCGGGAGAATAAGGGAATACAGTTCAAGTTCTGAAAATCAGGCGTCCCCCTGGAGAACAAGGGAATACAGTTCAAGTATTGGCAGCAGGCGCCCACCTGGAGAACAAGGGAACTCAGTTTCAAGTAGTGCCAGCAGGCGCCAACCTGGACAACAAGGGAATTTAGTTCAAGTATTGGCAGCAGGTGCCCACATGGAGAATAAGGGAAGTCATGTTAGAATCCAATTCAAGTTACAAGTAGCAGAAGCTCGCGGTAAGAATGCGAGTCAACAGTCCGAGATGATCAATAGAAGTAATCTCAATCCAGAATAAAAAAATAAAAAAAAAAAAAAACAAAAAAAAATAGAAAGGGAAGTGAATCCAAAATGCAGAAGCTGAGATAAGAGATGGATTGCTCAAGACATGACTGAAGTCACAAGCATGGTGTTTCCGGTTTTGATTCGAAAAGTTGAAGAAGAATGAACTAGCACCTGCAACTAGCAAGCGTCAAGGTTCAAATCTAAAGTTTGCATGAAGAACCATTTAAGACTCAAGATCAAGCTTCAGAATACTTATAGATAGGAATCTTGTAACTCATAGTTGACAGGCTTAACTAGTCTTTTTCATTTTTTAATTTTGATGTAAGAGAAGGACCGCGGACCGGAACCTCGACGAAACGACACCTCGGCTGGCTCTCCACCTCAGTACACTCCATCATTGTTCCTACTTCTGAACTACACGTGGCACCTCGGCCGGCTCGGTCACATTCTCCTTTCTTTTAGATTTTGGTCTTTTTAAATAAGGGTCGGGTCAAAAAACTTGTCTAGTCGTTCTTTGTCTAAAAATATTTCGTGTTTCCAGTCAAAGAGGAGCAGCTATAGACATGTGATTTTTGACCCTCCCCAAGATTTTACATATTTTAGAATCTAAATACTTAATTTAGATCTAATATAGTTATTTTAACTTATTTTGACTCTTTTACTTTATTTCGTCACAAAATAAAAATTACAAAAAAATATTTTATTTTATGTACCTTTTATAAAATTAAAAAAATACAAAAATAGTACCTTATTTTTATATTTATATAATCTTAAAAATATAAAAAATAAATATAATAGTTTCATGTTTTAATATAGTTTAGCTTAATTAAATAAAATTAGTTTTGCATTATGTAGTATAGTTATCCTATATTAAAGGAATTTAGCTATGATTTAGAATAATAATTTTGGAGTGTTAAGATCCAATTCGGACTTGGCCCAAACAAGACAGCCCAATACCCATTAAACCCAATACCCTAAAAAAACACTACTTACTCACCTCTAATACACATTTTTATGGGACACAACCTAGACCCTAAGAGCTAAAAAAAATCTGTTGTTTCCTATCTTAGACGTCCCACGTCGATCTTCTTCTCTAACACAACCATTTAACCTTCTTTTACGAACAAGGAAGCAGTCAGCAGAGAGCCCTAACTCCACCAACCTTCAGCCGCATCAGATTTGTTCTTCTCCATTTTTCAAGCAAAAAGACCTAGGCAGCTTGAACACATAATACAAGAGAATCAGTACTTGCTCCTTCACCAAACACCAACGACCCCTCTTCTTCAACACAAAACCATGCTAGATAACACTCCAAGCCCAACAACTCCATCGCCGCACCACCCCTGCGAACGAAAACCAGTCGCTCATCCTTCACCTCACCTCACATAGCTTCAGTCTCGAGAATGACCTCCAAACTACGGCCAGAAACTCGAGCGAAGCTTCAGCCGGAGATCGTTTTTCCAACAGCTCCGGGAATGAGCTGAAAACAGCTTCAAAATACCGCAAAAATCAGCACCAACCCGCCCCAAAAAGCCACTTTGTCTATGCCAAAACAGAGGCTACCGGCGAGTTTGAATTCCAGGTGTGTGCGAGCCATAGTTTTCCAGTGCCGTTAGAGTTTTGTTACTGGTTCTCGGTCCTCGCTCGATTTTGGTTGTTGTTATTTTTATCTTGTTCGAGTTATCTCGTCGAGCTTATATTGTTGTATTCATCTTCATGTATATAAATTATTTTGTGGCCGAATCTATTTGTACTCAATTTTCAGCATTAATCAAATTTTGAATTCATGTTTTCGCTGAAGCTCTGTCTATGTTTTCGCTGAATCTCTAGCAGTTCGTCGTTGTTGTCGCTCATTGTTCGAGTTTTTTTTTCAGTCGGGGTTCTGCTGCTTTTGTTCGGAGTTTAGCTGAATATTTTGTTTAAGAACTATTTATGGCTCGATTTTGCTCGACTTAGTTGCTGTAATTGCTGAGTTTGCCGTTGTTGTCGCTCATTGTTCGAGTTTTCCGGTCGGGGTTCTGCTGTTTTTTTCGGAGATTTGCTCAATATTTTGTTTGAGAACTATTCACGGCTCGATTTTGCTCGACTTAGTTGCTATAATTGCTGAGTTTCATTCTTCTCCTCTCTTCTATTGTTTGCATTGTTAATTTGTGTGTTGTGACGAATTACTCCTTCATATCGGCTATTTGCTTATCTGTTATCCTTAATTTGGTGTCCTATTAGAATTGTTAAAATGACTTTTGAATATCATATAATGTAATCTTCAGCAATATGGACATAATGAGTTTGTTCTCACCTAAAGATCGGTCAATTGCCCAAATAAGCAAATCTCTTGATTATTAACCCGTTGAAATATGTGCTTAGCCTATTTAATTGTGTAGTACAATTGTTGTTTTATCTCTTGACAATCCAAATACATGAGCCTTAATAAATCCCCATCGCGAACTAAAGGATCAAAGTCAATAAGATTTTGAATTGGATTGAACGGATGGAAATACTTAATCACATGAAAAAATCAAATAATGACTAACTTTTTTTCTGCCACATCGCACGAGTTTCATGAATCTCAAATGAGTTTAGGAAAACAATTCATAAATATTGTAGCGTGCTTTAGGCGCAATTAATAATAAATCATCATAGCTATGGGTGTCCCGTGACGTAATTGTGATGCTTAATTTCTAAATCCGGTGTATATTTATGTGATCTGACTACAATTTAATCTTGTTAATAAAATAAACATATTGTAGATCATGGGTACGGTTCCCGTGACATGATTCGCAATGTGTAATCAAATAATTAGTTGTATGACAATCATGGATTACTAAAAACGGTTTTAAAAGGGATAACAATGCACATAGGTTTCAAGAATGTTTTAAAATTGAATAAATAGGTCAATAATAATTGTTGAGCGACTGTGCTAAAACCACAGAATCCGGGAATGCCGCCTTCTCCCGGGTTAACAGAATTCCTTACCCGAATTTTTGTATTCGCAGACCATAAATAGAGTTAATCTTCCTCGATTCGGGATTTTAAACCGGTGACTTGGGACACCATAAATTATCCCAAGTGTCGACTCTGAATCTGAATAAATAATCTCATTTCGATTGTCACTTAAATTGAAAAAAACTCCCTTATACCCCCCTTTCGGGATAGAAAAAGGAGGAGTGACAAGTACCACCATTGGAACGAGACACACATGCCTGAGATGCAGATGAATCAGCTGCACTATGTGTTGAAGCTTTCCTGGGACCCGCAGTCTTAGAGAATTTGAAATTTGGCGGATAGCATGGAGCTTGTAGCACTTATCAATGCTATGCCCATGCTTCTTACAGTATTTGCAAGTAATTGCAGCCCTTTGATTGTCAAAAATCACCCTGGGGAGTGTAAGGCTGCTTAGAAGACCTAGCATTGAAGGAAGCTGATTCTGAAGAAAAATGAGAGTCAGTAGACACATGGCTCTGTTTCTCATCACTTAGAAGAATACTGTAGACTATGTCAAATAGAAGGCAGGCTTGATCATCAATATGTTACTTCTGACTTGAACATAAGTATCATTGAACCACATGAGGAACTGATAGACCTTTTATTTTTCCTCATACCTAAGACTGCCTCCACGAGTGAACTTATCATCCGAACTGGCAGAGAGACAGGCCAATTCATCCCAAAGTTGTTTGAATTTGTTGAAGTAGGAAGGAATATCAAGGGCACCCTGAGAAATATGAGCCACCTCCTTTTTTAACAAAGACCCTGGCCCCATCAGCTTTGCCATATCTGGTCTCAAGTTCCCTCCAAATGTCCTTTGCAAACTCAGAATAGACAACAGTACGATGAATTTCCTTGGTCACAGGGTTAGCCAGCCACACAACAACCAAATCATTGCATCTTTTCCATTAGCGAAGAAGAGGATACCCTTCTGGAGGTCTCTCAGATGTTCCATGAATGAATTCCAACTTGTTTCTAATGGATAAAGCCACTAGAGTAGACCTTCACCAACTTTCATAACAAAAGCCATCAAAAGGCTCAGTGACCAAGGAAGAACCTAGGAGGTCAGAAGGATGCACATATAGAGAGGGTGGCATGGGTGCGTACAATCATCGGGATGAAAAGGAAGGCGAGTAGCAGCAACATGTTCAAAATTATCCACAGAAGGGGAAGAAGAGGTATCCGACGAGATAGCCATCAGCCAAAAACTCTCAGAAATGGGCATACTCAACCACACAAAATGTCGATTTCTAAAAAAATTTGATAAACCCTAAGGCATGCAATCGAAGATGAAAAATAGTAAATAAAAGGAAGGAATATACCACAATTCTTCGCAACCGGAAGAATACGGCCTTGAAATGAAAGGAATTTACTCAGCTATGCTCCAAAAATCCAGAAGAACCACGACTTCAAAGTTAGGCAATGTTGAATGCTGAGATACGTCGTTGCAACCGAAAATTTGGACCTCAGATACCACCCGAAGATAGGCAAACCAAAAACGAATAACAAAACTCGAGCAATCTCACAAAAAACGAAAACTGACGAGACGAAGAAAAAAAAAATCTCCGATCAAATGAAAATGCCAGGTGATACTCTTCTAGGGTAACATCGGACGATAGAGGACAACCGAATCTACGAAATTCCGGGATCTGATACCATGTTGACAGCGGAAATGAGATGAAATCAATAGAAATTATGCAAGGGTTTACTGTGGTCGAGAGAGGGAAAAGAAGCTTTCTTTCATCTGTAAAAATGGGAAATGTACAAGTTGTTCCTATCAGACCTCTTAGGTCTACCTATATGGGACTCGGCCCAACTATGCAAAACTGGAGAAAAAGAAGTAAAAGATAATTACAACTTATATGGGCCTGGCCCTATACAAATAAAATGTCAAAAGTAGCACGGTATAGCCAGTTTTCACACTAGTCAATCAAAAATAGCCAGCGTTTACCCAGTCAATGAAAAATAGCCACTATTTTGCTGCAACAAAGACCGATCCCGTATAATATACGAGAGTTTAGTGCATTTGTGTACGAACTCCAGCATATTATGCTGGACCGGTATACTTTGCTGACTCCTGTATAATATATGGGAGACTGGAGCACCGATGCTCAAAACTCCAATATATTATACTGGACATTTATACTTGTTGGAACTCCAGTATATTATGCGGGAGTACCGGCATAATTATACTTGAACTCCCGCATATTATACGGGAGTTCCAACATAGTTATCCTGGAACTCCCGTATAATATGCGGGAGTTCAAGCATACTTATGCTGGAACTCCCGTATAATATGCGGGCGAATTTCTTGAATTTTGAACAGTGTTTTCGTTCAGATTTATCTTTACATGAAAAGTGGCTAAATTTCGATTACTTTTAAAACTGGTCTACCTATATGGGACTCGGCCCAACTATGCAAAACTGGAGAAAAAGAAGTAAAAGATAATTACAACTTATATGGGCCTGGCCCTATACAAATAAAATGTCAAAAGTAGCACGGTATAGCCAGTTTTCACACTAGTCAATCAAAAATAGCCAGCGTTTACCCAGTCAATAAAAAATAGCCACTATTTTGCTGCAACAAAGACCGGTCCCGTATAATATACGAGAGTTTAGTGCATTTGTGTACGAACTCCAGCATATTATGCTGGACCGGTATACTTTGCTGACTCCTGTATAATATATGGGAGACTGGAGCACCGATGGTCAAAACTCCAATATATTATACTGGACATTTATACTTGTTGGAACTCCAGTATATTATGCGGGAGTATCGGCATAATTATACTTGAACTCCCGCATATTATACGGGAGTTCCAACATAGTTATCCTGGAACTCCCGTATAATATGCGGGAGTTCAAGCATACTTATGCTGGAACTCCCGTATAATATGCGGGCGAATTTTTTGAATTTTGAACAGTGTTTTCGTTCAGATTTATCTTTACATGAAAAGTGGCTAAATTTCGATTACTTTTAAAACTGGGCTATTTTTGAATGACCAGTTGTAAATCTTGCTATTTTCAAATTTCTCCCAAATAAAACTAGTATAACCAATCTAGCTAATTTGGAATATGATCAATATTTCCAACAACATGTCCCACAAACTTAAAATGACCCATTTCCTAAAACTTGACCCATTCTACCGAATTAACCCATCTTTCTCACGCTTTATATTCTCCATTGTAGAAAAATTAGGGCTCATATCTTCCACAAATTTCCCTTTGCACTATTGTTGGACTAGGTAGATTTTCGTTCTTCTATGTTTCTTTTCCTCCTTATTAGCTTATGCTTGAAGAGCCCCTCTTTAGGCTAATGTGAACGTTATTTTATAATCGTTGATTTTGACATTCAACATCAATTACAGGAACTTATTCAATATTCAAAGTACACTTGCCTAGCTCATCTGTATGCCACATTAATATAACCTCCAGTCGCGCAACAAATCACTTTTGCTATCAAAGTTATACTTGGTGAAGATGGTTAGTAGAGGTCAGAAACTTTGACCATCAAAATTTAGTCCTATTTTGCACTTTGTTATAATTCTAATGGTATCTGAATACCGGGCTTAGAAATATCTGTTTTTTTACGGGAGTGTCTCAAACAGAATGTACAATTTCTTGTCATTTCAAGCTCATTGTTTAATGGACTGGTTATTGCTTAAATTTACCAAGTTCGTATCTTGGAATTTACTTCATGTACTGGAAATTTATTTTTCAACAATGGAGGATAATAAGCGTGAGAAAGATGGGTCAATAGGGTAGAATCAAGGCCGGCCTAGGGTAAAGCTGCTGCTTTAGGCCTCATAATTTTTGGGGCCCCAAATTTTCCCAATACATAATATATTAATTTACTTTAGAAAAATATTTAGCGTTTTAAATGAGAAACTACAAATTTTTATTGTAAAAAGTAAGATTAGATTATTTATCATAAATTGAGATTTGTTTTATATATTGGAAATTATTTTCTAGACCATAAATTAAGAAAAAATTCGATTATTATTCATAATTCAAAAAAAAGATTGAAACTTTAATATAATCTCAAACATGTTGTTGATAAATTTTTAGCAAATAATTAAAACATTAATTAGAAGGTATATCTCAAGAGAAATTAAATGGATTAGATAAATTATTAATAATTTTGCATAAGAAAAGCTAGAAATATAGAATTTAAATGAAATTACATATGAAAAAATTTCTTTTATATATAAATACAAGGCCTCCCACTAAAATTTTGTTTTAGGCCTCCATATTTATTGAGCCGCCCCTGGGTAGAATGGGTCAAGTTTTAGGAGATGGGTCATTTTAAGTTAGTGGACCTGCTAACTTGACTACTGACATGGACAAATTATTAGAGGTGTCGGATGCCAACGTGGAAGGACGTTAGGGTTATAGGCAATTTACAACAGTTTGTTAACGGTAGGGGTGAATCTGAACGAAAATGATTACGGGGGACAAATATAAACTATATACCATAGTAAAGGACAAATCTGGACCTTTTCCCAATTATTAATATGGAACCCAGTAACTAAACATAGAAAGAATAAAATCCGAACCCATTAGCTTTGGATCCTGACTCAGCCTATGCCCACGCCACAACTGAAAAGGTACAAAAGTTTTGCTACTTGAAGTTCAGCTTGTAAAAGCATGTACCTTTCAACATGGATTGAGTCCTAAGTCTTGTCTATTATGATTCATGTCTCTGATAAGATGTCAAGCACCTCCTTTGTACAATAGTCAAACAGAAAAAAGCATTTAATTTGAATCTTGCATAATGAATTTAGCAATTCTCCGCCACAGAATCAAGCTGTAGTCCAAAATCACCAGAAAACCCAAGTCCCACTTGTCATGGCGAATCTCAAGTAGGAATCCTAAAGATAAATTATTTCTAAATAAGAAAAAGTGATATTCTTTTTGGACTGACTAAACATGAAATACTGCCACATATGGAACGGAGGGAGTACTTATTGAAATATTTTATGGGCCTTTTTCATATATATTTATGTCTAGTGACTAAGCCAAAGCTCCGTCAGCCATTTTAAACACCCAATGTATCGATCAATGGCTATCTTTGAGCTCTTCTTAATCCTTCACCAAAGCACAATTTTGCGATAAACATGGCGGTACTCTACCTGCTTCATTGAAGGGCAAAAGGTCTTCAACCTTTCGAAAAATGAAGCTTCCATTTGGAAGATTAAGTCCCAGATTGTATTCCTCAGCATTAAATTTTGTCCGCTTCAACGTTCCCCTGTAACTGCTAGTGGCAAACATTGGGTGACCCCTAGCAATAGATGCCTGCAACATTACAGAAAAGTCATACTTAATGCAAAAAAGCAGATTGCAAAGCTAACCATCAAATTGAAAACTGATTACTGCTGGGGGTGTTCATAAAAACCCGAAAAATCGAACCAAACCGAACACCAAACCAATCCGACCAAAAAAACCGATACTTTTTTGTTTGGTTTGGTTTTGGTTTTGGTTTTGAATTTTAAAAACCGATCAAATTTGATTTGGTTTTGGTTTTAATCAGAAAAAAACCGAACCAAACCGACTATATGAGTAGCTATTCAAATTTATTATTACATCTATATATATGTATATTGTTGTACAAAGTTTCAAAAAATTTATGGTAAATGTTAATAGTTTGCACTTTTAATATAATTCTTTACCTTTACATTCTAATTTGATTGGTAGTTTTCTTTTGTTTAGTGTAAGAATTCATTTCGTGTTAAAAATAACATATTTTTAATTGAGTCCTTAAATTATTCATCATTATTTGATTCAATTATCATCAATATATCTTGGTAAATAATAGATTTCTCAAAGGGCAATTGATTTGATGGTGTTACATTGAAAATCTGGTCGCCGGAATATGTGTTTAGTAGTGTATGTCTTATATTTGAGAAAAAACCGACAAATAACCGAAAAAACTGAAAAATCGACATTAAATCGGATCGAAAAAAACCGACTTAATTGGTTTAGTTTGGTTCTAATATTTGAAAAACCGACTTACTTGGTTTGGTTTCTTTTTAAGGGAAAACCGATCCAAACCGAACCATGAACACCCCTGGTTACTGCTATACTATGCATGCAACTAACGGAGACTCTGCTTTTTGGGTGAATGTTGCTGCTATCAGTACTTATGAACTCTTAAAAGTTGCATTGCGGTTTAACAATGATAGAAGGTAAATCATTAAAGAGTGTTCACAATTTAGACAACTAAATTCCTAGTTCTTGAAAGAGGGGCTGTTGATTATGTGAATGATTCTATTTAATCTAGCATCAGAGATCCAGAACTTGTACTCGCATGTTTCTTTTTTACTATCCTATAGAAACAAGCATTATTGAGCAATCAAAAGGGAAAACAAGAGAGGGATTAGCGCTATTGAAGAACTAACCATGTGGCCTTTCCCCAATTCAAGAAGCCAAAATCTCCAATCTTTCAGTTCTTTACCATCAACTTTGACAACTATGTTTGCCCAGTTTTTGTGATGAAATTCGACAGTGTCCAATTTGTAACCCACGCCGACACCAATGGCTTTGACAAATGCTTCCTTCACACTCCAATATCTGCATAAGTTGTCAGATTTGTCAGCATAATCTTTTCCACCATTTAGCATGAATTTTATTTCTCGGGGCGACAAAACCTGTCATTCATTGTCACAAAAAAAAAAAAAAAGATGTTTCCCAGTATCTTATTTTCTACTCCCTCTACATCAAATTCATACTCTGCTAGTTTGTTAAGCTGGTCAAGAAGTATGAATCGTTTTCTGACAAGTGATGCGATAGATTACTCTTTAATTCATGTTAATGCTGGAAGTGTAAAAGTGGGACCCATCAAGAAACTGGAAAATGTGATATGCCCATTTCAAGAAACTAGACATTAATTTGGCAAGGCTAAAAAAGCAGAAACTATAACATTCAATTTGAAACTACTCCGCTGAAACTATGAGGCAGCAACTATACTTCAAATAGCACAAATTGTGACACTATTGTATGGGTTAAAATTAGATCAGAGAAATTCGGCACGCGGAAACATAAGGTCGTGGTCGGACAGGCCGAGGTCGGACAGTCATCAATAGCCGAGGTCAGACAGGCCGAGGACGGACGGTCATCAATAAGGCAGAGGTCGGACAGCTATGAAATAGCTAGTTTGCTTTGGAATCCTCAAGGGAATATTCCCTCTAAATTGTACTTCTTTTAGGATTTTCTATGGATACCCCTTATAAATAGGAAGAGAGGACTTCCTAAAAAAGGAGGCTGGCTCTCTATCCCTCTCCCTCTCTCTAGAAAATATGTAAACATACCTCTTTAAAGAAATTACAGGATCGATGATCCCAAACCTTCATCAGATCCATAAGGGGTCTTAAGGTTCTTGTATCTGTTATCGTTCGTATTTATCAAATGAAAGAGGATCCGCTCCACCCAAGATTTGATGAATCTTTTCCTTTATTTACATTTTATCGCCATTCAATGTTACTTAATGCATCTTTCTTTATGCTATTAAATCTGGCCATAATCACGGCCGATATTTATACTCGGCTATATTTTTCTATTCATATTATTCATCTCGGATCTAGAGTTAATTATCATTAACTAGGATTTACCCTTTCATCTTTGATTGATTTGTTTAAAGGGATTCCTATATCTTTGAGTCAAACAATTTGGCGCCGTATGTGGGAATTTTCTAGTTAAAATTTTAGTTTCCTCTAGATCTGGAATTCAATGACATCTTTAAGTTCTGTTCATCGTAGATATTTCCTAGTACGGCTGTCTACCATGACATGGAAAGACGAAATAGCTTCCTTAAAACTCTCTTTCGCTTCTACAGCTTCAAATGTATAAGAGAATATTCGTACAACTTCTGTGTTCTTTAAATGCCAAATCAAAGACATTTCTTGTCATTGGATAAATTTGATTATATATTTCAACGATAGAAAACAGATAAGTGACTTCAAGGACATATGAGTTCAATTGTCTTAAATGAAAAGAGCTTGGACATAGAAGTTAAAAACATCCAAGTTACAAAGATGGAAGGGCTACAATTGCACAAAACAAACTCAAGAAAATGACAGCCCATAGAACGTCGAAGTGGAAAAAGAGGCAAGATGGAGCAATCTTAACTTTATGTTTGAAATATCATATCTTTCTGTATTGGGCCCTTTTAAGTAACTCCAGTTAACTGATAAGAATATTACAGCCTCCTAAAAATACGAGACAATAGCGTGGATCTGCCAGAAGGCGCACAAAAGAGATATGGTCATCTGGTGCCCTCTTCTTCCCTAACTGTTCCTCTATCAGATAATGTGCTATCTGTACAACAAAAAAACTTTACTAAAGCGGACAGCCACGCCTAAATTGGTAGCGGCCACTGAAAGCATAACCGGAAAAGGGAATATGGTCACTCCTCTCCACTCGTCGACCGATTAAATCGAGGTAACGAACGCTTTTATTTTGTTTTAACTGACTATTTCTCTAAGTTGAATAGAAGCAGGAGCAATCACCCAGGAAATACATCATATTCTCCAATGCAAGCAAAATTAAGCAAACTGGGACTCGCACAGGAAATACATCATATTCTCCAATGCAAGCAAAATTAAGCAAACTGGGACTCCCCCAGGGCATACCCCTTAAGGCCAAGGGCCTTCACCAAAAAAAAGAGTTCGACATCGACCAAACGACGACGGGTTAACATTTCAATAAGTTCGAAATAACACCCTTTAAGGCCAAGGGCCTTCGCCAAGAAGAAGAGTTCGACCTTGATCAAACGATGACGGGTTAACATTTCTATTAGTTCGAAAAAACACCCGTTAAGGCCAAGGGCCGTCGCCAAAAATGAGGAGGTCGACCTTACGGCCAAGAGCCATCGCCAAAAAAGAGGAGGTCGACCTTACGGCCAAGAGCCAAAAAAGAGTAGGTCGACCTTACGGCCAATGGCCGTCGCCAAAAAAGAGGAGGTCGACCTTACGGCCAAGGGCCGTCGCCAAAAAAAAGAGGAGGTCGACCTTACGGCCAAGAGCCATCGCCAAAAAAGAGTAGGTCGACCTTACGGCCAAGGGCTGTCGCCAAAAAAGAGGAGGTCGACTTTACGGCAAAGGGCCATCGTCAAAAAGAAGAATTTGGCCTCGACTGAAACAACCTTCAGCCTCGTCCGAATCAACATTCGGCCTCGACCGAATCAACCTTCGGCCTCGACCGAATCAACCTTCGGCCTCGTCCGAATCGACCATACGACCAAGGACCGTCGCCAAAAAAAAGGTTGACCTTACGGCAAAGGGCCGTCGCCAAAAAAAAAAAGAGGAGGCCGACCTTACGGCCAAGAGCCATCGCCAAGAAAGAGGAGGTCGACCCTTACGGTCAAGGGCCATCGCCAAAAAGAAGAATTTGGCCTCGACCGAAACAACCTTCAGCCTCGTCCGAATAAACCTTCGGCCTCGACCGAATCAACCTTCGGCCTCGTCCGAATCGACCTTATGGCCAAGGGCCGTCGCCAAAAAAGAGGAGGTCGACCTTACGGCCAAGGACCGTCGCCAAAAAAAAAAAAAGGTAGACCTTACGGTCAAGAGCCATAGCCAAAAAAAGGGAGGTCGACCTTAAGGCCAAGAGCCATCGCCAAAAAAAGAGGAGGTCGACCTTACGGCCAAGGGTCGTCGCCAAAAAAGAGGTCGGCCTTACGGCCAAGGGCCATTGCCAAAAAGGGGAGTCGACCTTGTTCAAACCACGATGGGTTAACATTTCGACAAGCTCGAAATAACACCACTACGGCCAAGGGCCAGCGCCAAAAAGAAAAATTCGACCTTGACCGAAACAACCTTCGGCCTCGTCTGAATCAACATTCGGCCTTATCCGAATCAACCTTTGGCCTCGACCGAATCAACCTTCGGCCTCGTCCGAATCGACCTTACAGCCAAGGGCCGTCGCCAAAAAAAAGGTCGACCTTACGGCCAAGAGCCATCGTAAAAAAAAAGAGGAGGTTGACCTTACAGCCAAGAGCCATCGCCAAAAAAGAGGAGGTCGACCTCCAAGGGCCGTCACCAAAAAAAGAGGAGGTCGACTTTATGGCCAAGGACCGTTGCCAAAAAAGAGGAGGTCGACCTTACGGCCAAGGGTCGTCGCCAAAAAAAGGACCTTACGGCCAAGGGCCGTCGCCAAAAAAGAGAAGGTCGACCTTACGGCCAAGGGCCATTGCTAAAAAGAGGAGGTGACCTTGTTCAAACCACGACAGGTTAACATTTCGACAAGCTCGAAATAACACCCTTATGGCCAAGGGCCATCGCCAAAACGAAAAAATTCGGTCTCAACCGAAACAACATTCGGCCTCGTCCGAATCAACCTTCGGCCTCGTCCGAATTCGGTCTCAACCGAAACAACATTCGGCCTCGTCCGAATCAACCTTCGGCCTCGTCCGAATCTACATTCGACCTCGTCTGAATCGACCTTCATCCTCGTCCGAATCGACCTTCATCCTCGTCTGAATCGACCTTCATCCTCGACCGAATCGACCTTCGGCCTCGACCGAATCGACCTTCGGCCTCGACCGAATCGACCTTCGGCCTCGACCGAATCGACCTTCGGCCTCGTCCGAATCGACCTTCGGCTTCGCCCGAATTTACATTCGGCGACCTCGTCCGAATTCACATTCGGCCTACTCGCCCGTCCAGATCCGAGGATGCGAATGACCTCCTTTGATGCCGCCATCCTTGCCAAAACTGCTATCCCGGCCTCGACGGCCTTCTCCAACTCTACCGTCTTCTCGATCGACTCATCACTCAAGTCATAGGCCTTGATCGATCTCTGCTAAGGTTCAGCCCACGGGAATACCACTTTGACCTAAAGATCGACACCCTCAGCCGCGAACCACACTAGTCGACCTCCCCATCCGAATTTCTCAAACTACGATTAATGAAGTCCGCTCACCGAGCTCGACCAAGAGACGACCTCAGTAAGCAGAGGAACTAACTGTATTGGTCAAAATTAGATCAGAGAAATTCGGCACGCGGAAACATAAGGTAGTGGTCGGACAGGCTGGAGGATGGACGATCATCAATAAGGTCGAGGTCGGACAGCTATGAAATAGCTAGTTTGCTTTGGAATCCTCAAAAGAATATTCTACTGAATATTCCCTCTAAATTGTACTTTTTTTTAGGATTTTATATGGATACCCCTTATAAATAGGAAAACAGGACTCCCTAAAAAAGGGGGTTGGCTCTCTCTCCCTCTCCCTCTCTCTTGAAAATATGTAACATAACTCTTTAAAGAAATTAGAGGATCGATGATCCCAAAACTTCATCAGATCCAAAAGGGGTCTTAAGGTTCTTGTATTTATCAAATGAAAGAGGATCCGCTCCACCCAAGATTTGGTGAATCTTTTCCTTTATTTACATTTTATTGCCATTCAATGTTACTTAATGCATCTTTCTTTATGCTATTAAATCTGGCCATAATCACGGCCAATATTGATACTCGGCTATGTTTTTCTATTCATATTATTCATCTCGGATCTAGAGTTAATTATCTTTAACTAGGATTTACCCCTTCATCTTTGATTGATTTGTTCAAAGGGATACCTATATCTTTTGAGTCAAACAACTATCGCAGTAAACGAAAGGTTGTTGGTGAAGGCATTTGTTGCTAGTAGCTAGGTCAAATCTCAGTATGACACCTGCTTTTCCCATAAAACATAAACATAAAATAAGCAGGGGAGGAGTTGGTCACAGCAGAGATATTATTGCATTATGCCACCCATTGTAAAATGGCAGAAACCAACTTGGCACATTCTCATAAGGAAAATGGTTGTTGAGCAGTTTGAATGCCATGTACATATGGTCGTTCCCAGCAGTACAAAGGTTGATATTCTTCCCTAAAGGAGGTACTTTAGGTATGGAGGTTCACTTAACCTGAACATATGGTCGTTCCCATCTGAGCTCAATTTGATCCGAGGGAACTTTTCCCAACCAAAGAGACTAAGTTCTTTATGTACCTTGTCAATAATGTTTTAACCAAAAATATCTATATTCTGTAACTTTTTGGAAAATTAGTGTCCCGCGCAATCAACTAAGGCTTATCCAAAATGAGACTCTAAACTGTAATGAGTAATGGAAGAGAAACAGGTGCATAGGTTCCTACATACTTCTCTTGCTTGGGAATTACCTTCGACAGTTTACCGGACCAAACTTACTGCGATCTCTGACTCGAACATGGAAGAAAGAAAGCTTTGAAATGCACATAATTGTAGGAGTTTGAGGTTAAGCAAGAATAAAATTTCAATAGTGTAGTGGCATTTTCATTTGCATTAAGTAAGGCCTATAAATAGATAGGTACCTATAAAACTCACTTAAAATCTGGTGAGAAGAGCCCGCATTGGTTATATTGAGCCATTCCAGTCTCGAGAAGTATGATGAGAAGCTCTCAATGAAATCTTCAACTGATTCTTTCTCAGGAATGGTTTTAGCAACAACATCCAATCCCGCAAGGCATATTGGTTCAGAAGCAATAGCCACAAAATCACCATGATGTGATGCGTTGAAGTTGAAATTTGGCAACTCCAAGTTCGGTTTGGCACATTCCTAGAAGTAGAAAAGGTTAACAATAGTGAAAATGGGAAGATAGTGATTGCAAGCAACATCATAGCTGGTAGCTTGAAGAATATCCTCGAATTCTTGTGGCATATGAAGTTAAACAATCAGTGTTAATCTGGCCTAAAAAATGTAATTTCAAACATAAACAAGGACAAACCTTTTCAGCTGAATCATAATTGACATGAGGACAACATATTGGATAACAAGTAAGAAAAAATTTGATTTTGAATCTTTGTCGATGATGTAAACATAAAAAATATGAGAGAGCATCAGTAACTGGGAGAGTTTTCCAACTACTAGCTATGTAAATGCTGGCAAACCATATATGTCTCATCTTCATGGATTTTACAAAGTCCACTTTAAATAAGTTGATTTTCTTTGGATATGGAGAAGTACAGCTGCATCGACTAATATGAGGAGGAAAAGATCTACAAGAACAAACCAATATATGATAAATTCTTGTCGACCATACATCACTTGAATAATTTCTCACTGATAAATAAGTGTTGTTCAAATGGAGAGAAGGACGAGACTTGGCTAAGAGACACAACTTCCTTCAGAAGAAAACAAGAAACAAATCAAAGGAAATGACAGGAAGTATGTCTTTGACAGTGGCGAGAAACTAATTTATCAATTAAGCACAGCAGGAGATTTCGTATTCACTCCCTACAAGAGTAAGAAAGAGATTTTCTATTGGTTTTTTCCCCCTTGTACATACTTCAGCAGTTCCTTAGTGTGGCTATTTTAATACAATTACTTTTCTCGAAAAAGGAGATTTCATATTTACTACCCAGAAAAGGTCTAACATCAAGTTCTTCACGTCATATTCCAAGCATTTGTCTTGTGCATGCTCTCTAGTGGATAGCAAATCTATATAACGTGTTTTTCAGTATAAGACCACTGAAAATAATTCCTATCTTTATGGTGAAATTTCAGCCAAGAATAATGAGTTATTTTTCCACCTCTTCAGTCTTCGACTCTTCCGGAGTATTTGGAAGAATGCGAGAACCCAGCTAGTTAACGATAAAGCACACACTCCTAAAACACCTAAATAAGCAAACATCAAAAACATAATTTCAACAACAAATAAGACCAAAAGCAAGTGAATTTTCAGCATTGTACGCGATCACAGTCCATATATACCAGGTATGGTTTCCCCTCAGCAGTTCGCCTGATGACAATCTCATTGTAAGGGATCCCCAAGACTTGATGTACCAGTGCATACTGCAACAACCTGCTCACAAGAGCGCGGTTTCGATCTTCCATTTTAAAAAACCTAATCAGTGACACATCCACTCAATTTTTACACCAAGGCAATCATGATAACCAAATGCCTCAATAAGATTTTCAGACACCCATATAGAATTAAGCAATTATACCTAAGTGCATATTCAAAATTTTGCTACGGTAGACACTTTATAGCAATCAAGAATCAAAGAATTACAGAATAAACTTGAAGATGAAAACTTTACTTAAAATACAAAATGCATATTCACAACATGGAATTAAGGAAAAGTATAATAAAGTAAGAATTTGCTTTCACAGATAGTTTAATGCAACCCAAGAACAAAAAGATTCAAAATAAACTTAAAGATGAAAACTTTACTTGAAATACATCAATTTAGCACTTCACATAAAACATAAAATCCACGGACACTTTATAATTTCAACACTCAAATTAGTATAGAATAAACTTAAAGATGACAACTTTAGAGAGTACATAAATATAAAAAGTAAAGCATATAGGAGGAAATTGAAAGAAACCTGGTAATAGAGGGATGTTCATGCTGGGGAAGAAAAGACATAGCAAAAGAGAAGTGATGTGGAGAAGGGTTCCATTCAGAAATGTCAACTGCCCATCTCTGCACGCCCTTCTCCAATTCCATTTCTCAACTTTTCAGAGATAAACACTGGGAATTAGAGCTAAAAATTGTTGCCGGCCAGTTCCAGTTCCCTTGTTTTTGGGTTCACTGTCATAAGGCTCAATTTGGCTAATAGCCATTTCTATGGCTAATATGTAAAGATTAGGTGATGCTTATTTTGCCCTAAAAATTTGAACTAAAAATCTTATTGAAAATTAAAATTCATATTGTATTGGCTAATTTTTAAATAGAGCAAAGGGTCAAAATTATCCCTTTACTATTATTTATTGGTTGTTTGTGTCGGCCGTTATACTTTTCGGCCATTCTCGTCCCTAGTTAATAAAATTTGAAAAAATACTCTTAACCCTAACGCTTTGACAATGTGACAGTTGACCACATGAATTTTATCCAAGTCAGTTGCCACGTCAGCTTCCTTATCTGCGGTCCCACCAAATTAAAATCCCACAACACCCATTTCATACCCGTCTCCAACCAATAATTAGGACTCAGACGACCCCAATCCTTCTCCTTCATCTTTAATGTCTCAAGGAAGTTGTTCTTCCCAAATTAGGTGTCGCTCTGGCATCTTGCAAATCACTTCACTTCAACTACTCCATTAAACCCTAGAAGTGATTTTTCAAATGTCTGAAACCTAAGGTTAGTGATTGTGTAACAAAAGATCTAAATAATTAATTGTTTGCTCTAAATTATAGTCTAATAATAACGATCTTAGTTTGTTCTCTGATTGTTTTGTCTTCGACAGAATCGTTCTTGTGGTTATTTTGATTGGGAAGATAAAATCTCGTTGAACAATGATTTGGTTGCAATTAAATATGTAACATCATCTTGGGAAGCGATTAAAAATGATAGGGATAAATTGAAAGAAGAATTAATTGCAATGGAGGCTCTATACAAATATGAAGCTGCAAAAGTAATGAAATTGAAAGAGAAGGTTTTGAAGACGAGGATGATGCTTATGATCTCATGGGCACTTTTTGTTGAATTTGTTGTGGCGTCGATGATGAAGTGAATGTTGGTGAATCTTGTTGATGATGCTAATGAATATGTTTTGTTGTCAGTTTTATTGTCGTTTAAAATTGGAAGAGAATGTGTTATGTATGTTGTTTTGAACCATTTACATTAGAACTTGTAATCTTAGTTAATGTAATTCCAATATATTAGTTGTCAAGAATTAGTTAATATAATTCCAATTTATGAGTTTGTAACCGTTTACATTAGAGCTTATAATAGTTAATGTAATCTTAGAAGTTGTCAGTTCTTTTGTGATGAATTTTCTATATTATTAGTTGATATTACGGGTTGATGAACATAGCAGTTATGTCAAAAAATATGGACAGTTTCACAATACCATTTTGGTCCAAAATCTGGACAGTTTCACAACAACATTTTATGCTAAAATCTGGACAGTTTCACAATATTTTGGTCCAAAATCTGGATAGTTTTACAACACCAGTTATGTCAAAATCTGGACAGTTTTACAACACCATATTGGTCCAAAATCTGGACAGTTTCACAAAACAACTTTTAAACAAAATCTGGACAACATCTATAACTTATAGACGAACACTTAAACAATTCATAAACTCTAATTTCATTCATCACAAGGAGGTGTCACATTATCAACCCAAAAACCTACATAAACAAGTGACAACATGACATCAAGTTTCCCCAACTAAACATTCAAACTATATTAAACCACAAATAAGGGGATGTCACATCATTACCCCAAAAACTTTCACAACTAGGTGATTACATGACATCAATGTTGACATGTCACTAACTAAACAGCCACATAAGTTTAACAAGTTTACTTGGCTAATAGTAATTACATCACAATCAAAAATATACAACCATAATAGAGTTTAGTTGATCTACATTCCAGAACACCAGAACAACATGTCTTTAAGTATGCTTCTTCCCATTACCCTTCTTTGCTTTCAACTTGGCCAATCTTTGCTTGTTAAGCTGGTTACCAGTAATAGCATTTTTTCCCTCCCATTGCAGCTTCTTTGGTGAGAATGGTAGGTTTGATGGCTCACTCACACCACTGGCATCACTAACAAATCTGGTTGCCCTTGTTCTAATTGTTGTACTTTGTAGTTGCCTCAATTGTAGCCTAGTCTTTTCCTCAGAGATATTTCTTGGCTTTATAGCTATTTCAGGCTCTGTCTCAAGGTCAAAGTCTAGGTAGTCAAAGTCTGGAAAAGCACTGCATCTTGGTTCTTTCCTCTACAATGAAGGGATTGGCATGAACAACATGTTGCTAAATTGACTTGTTTGAGTAGGCTGACTTGGCTGAGGGGCTAACAAAGGAGTTTCCTCATCAGTGTCTTCTTGTGGAACTGGTTCAGGAGAGGGAGATCTGGTCTATTCATTGTCACACCTCCTTTTGGCGCTACCGCACCCCGCGAGGGGCGTGGTAAAGGGAGTTTTTCCAATTAAAGGAC
>MU779622.1:27868-107825 GCA_026770625.1 Nicotiana glauca | reverse complement strand
GTTTATTACAGTATACCAATTATCCTTTTCCCCCTTAGCCCTGTATTTTCCTTTTATTTACCCTTTTAACCCTTCAATCAGAAATTTCAAAGTCAAAATCGACTTGCAAAATTAGCTAACAATAGAAGACTTTACAGATATAGTCAAATTTGGTCTAAGCACTCAATTGACGAGATTCAAGAGGAACAAATCAGTCATAGGTAGAATCTTATCAACAGAATACTCAGTCACCTATTTCAATTTTATCAAATAAGAGTCCTAAAATTCAAATATGGCTATGAACAACAAAACATGCGATTTTTGACTAAAAATTTTATCAGAGAAGAGAAACTATAGCCATTTGATTCACGAGTAGTAAAGATCAGAAAGCTACTATGCTATTCATGACTGAGCAAAATCAGAAGACAAATAGGCATGTGATAAAACAATCAGGAAGGCAAAGACATGTGATAGAACAAATAGAAAAATTAAGAAAGCAAAGACATGCAGATAGGAAAACCAGGATTAGAACACCTAGCTTTTCGATTTGTTTCTTCTTTTCTTTCTTTCTTTCTTCTGTTTTCTTTTCCTTCATTTTTCTTCACTTTTCTTGGTTATCCAGAACATTGGAAGTTCAGGAGTCATTTTCTTGGATTTTTGATCTTTGAACAGACTCTTCGAGTCTTTTGTAAGAAAGACTCTAGGAATAAGTCTAGGGGTCTATTAGGGTGGTTTTGGGATTAGGAGTGTTCGCCAGAGTGGAGTTTCCGGCGAGATGTTTTTTAATATTCGAACAGTTTGGGCTTGATTCGAAGAAAACTATCTAGTGGGGGTTAAAGAGGATGAAGAGACGGTCCTGGGGTGTTAATGGCGAACACTGGTTCAAAAGTTTGGTCGCCGGCTAGGGTTCCGACGACTTGTTTTTCAATATTCGACGAGTTTGAGTCTGATTTGAAAGAAAATAAATAGATAGGGTGAAAGAGGAGTTCATGGTGATTCAGGGGTGTTCATGGTGGTTTGATCTGAACTAGTAGGGCTTCCCGCCGGTAGATTTCCGGTGGGTTGTTGAGAGAAGCTTAGGGAGGCTAGGGTTTCTATTTTAGAGACGACGATACATATGAATCGATATGTAACGTTTGTTGTGTATTTAAAAGCCTTGGATAATCTGGGACCGTTGGATTGATTAAACGAATGGCTAGGATTCACTTCTTATCACACGACGTCGTGTGATTAAATGAAGCCTTGAATTTCATCCGTTGGATGAACCAAATGAACGGCCCTGATTGTTTTAGATGAACGACGTCGTTTTATTTATTAAGCCACCGTTACTATGGTCCGTTTGATCAAATAAATCGATGGTCCATATTAAATCACCTTTGGACGGTGTCGTTTTGGTTTATAGGCAGACGGGGTTTGTTTTCTTTTGGGCCTGGTCAGTGTATTTAATCACTTGGGCTACTGTATTTTGTATTTAGCCCAATTTGTATTGTATTATTTTCATTATACATTGTATTTTTGTACTTTCGTATTTTTTGCGTATCTATTTTCGTTTCTATATATTTTTATTTTATTTTTTTTGTATTTATTTATTTATTTATTTTCTTTGTATTTTCTTTGTATTTTCTTTTAATTTTCCCTTTAATTTTCTGATTTTCTAAAATTAAAGAGTAATTAATTTCTATTTTTGGTATTTTCTAATGGTATTTTATTTTGTTTTTCCTTTCAAAAATTAGAAAAGGTCATAGTATTTCTACTTATTTCATCAATTATCAACAAATTTCCACACAAATTCAAAAATTATTTTTGCCTATATTTTGGAACAATTTGCTTGGGGCAAAAATCACGTGCTCACACACCGGATGAAACATCTTGTTCACATGTTGAACTAACAAGACCCCAACTGCAACGTCGCTAGCATCACACATGAGCTCAAATGGAAAGCTCCAAGTAGGTGCGGTAATGATAGGGGCGGTGGTCAACTTTTGCTTGAGAAGTTCAAAGGCCTCCATGCATTTCTCATCAAACATAAACTTATCATATTTCTCTAGCAACTTGCACAAGGGGTTAACTACCTTCGAAAAATCTTTAATGAACCTTCGGCAGAACCCCGCGTGCCCAAGAAAACTCCTTACTCCTTTTACAGTAACGGGAGGAGGGAGCCTTGAAATCACATCTATCTTTGCTTTATCAACCTCAATCCCATGTTTCGAAATTTTATGCCTAAGTACAATTCCTTCTTCCACCATAAAGTGGCATTTTTCCCAATTGAGAACAATATTGGTGTCTTTACACCAGGCCAAAACTCGATCCAAATTACCCAAGCACGCTTCAAAGGAGTCACCAACCACACTAAAATCATACATAAGGACCTCCAATATGTCTTCCACCATGTCGGTAAAAATAACCATCATGCATCGTTGGAAGGTCACCGGAGCATTGCACAACCCGAGCGACATCTGGGAGAAAACAAATGTACCATATGGGCATGTGAATGTGGTATTCTCTTGGTCCTACGGGGCAATTAAAATTTGATTATACCTCGAGTACCATCCAAAAAGCAATAAAAAGCTCGCCCAACAAGGCGATCAAGCATTTGGTCAAGGAACGGCAACGGGAAATGATCCTTCCGGGTCACCTTATTTAGCTTCCGGTAGTCCATGCAAACTCTCCACCTGGTAATGGTTCGAGTGGGAATAAGTTCATTGTTCTCATTTATCACCACAGTTATCCCACCTTTCTTGGAACATATTATACCGGAGAGGTCCATGAGCTATCGGAGATTGGATACACCACACCCGCATCTAGACATTTGATCACTTCTTTCTTCACCACCTCTTGCATAGACTTATTGAGCCTCCTTTGGTGTTCTAAGGAAGGCATTGAATCCTCTTCCAAAGTGATTTTATTCATGCAAAATGCGGTGCTTATTCCTTGAATGTCGGCCAATGTCCACCCAATTGCTTTCTTCCTCCTTTTGAGAACCGCCAAAGTAGCGTCTACCTGAAAGTTAGTGAGGCAAGAAGAAATAATAGCTGGTAAAGTAGAATTTGAGCCTAAAAACTCATACCTGAGGTGTAGAGGAAGTGGTTTTAGCTCCAACACCGGTGGCTCCTCAATAGATGGCTTAGTTGGTGGAGTTTTCTGATTTTCAAGATCCAAGGACAATTTTCTAGGCTCATAAGAATACGAGCCCATACCATGTAAAGCATTGACACACTCCACTCAACTAGCATCATCAACAACATCAATATTTAGAAGGACGACCTCAAGGGGATCCACCACATTAATCATAGAACTTATGTCATCCACTATGACAGTTGTGACAATGTCCACAAATGAGCACACCTCGGTGCTATTGGGTTGGTTCATGGATTTGCAAACATGGAAGACGACCTTCTCATCTCCCACTCGAAAAGTTATCTCACCTATTTCAACATCAACCAATGCCTTCCCCATTGCAAGGAAAGGCCTTCCTAGAATAATCGGGACTTTAAAGTCCACTTCACAATCCAAAATGACAAAGTCGGCCTGCAATATAAACTTATCCACTCGGACAAGCACATCATCAATTATGCCCAAAGGTCGCTTCATTGATCGATCCGCCATTTGAAGTATCATTGAGGTTGGCCTAGGTTTCCCAATTCCCAAAGTCTTGAAGACCGAATAAGGTATCAAATTTATGCTAGCCCCCAAATCACAAAGGACCTTGGATAAATCCGCACTTCCGATAGTGCAAGGGATAGTAAAAGCTCTAGAATCTTCAAGTTTTAGGGCGATAGAATGTACGATAGCACTCACTTGATGAGTAATTTTAATTGTTTCACACTTCATCGACCTTTTTTTAGTCACCAAATCCTTCATAAACTTTGCATACCCCGGCATTTGCTCAAGTGCCTCCTCCAAAGGCACATTGATTGTAAGGCTCTTCATTATTTCAATGAACTTTTTAAATTGGTTGTCACTCTTTTGCTTGGCTAACCATTAAGGATAAGTTAGAGGTGGCCTAGGCAAAGGTGCCTTGGCTTTGGGCACCATCAGCTCGGGCATGTCAATCACGTGTTTCCTAGATGGGTTCACGACATCTTGAGATTCCACCTCGGCCTCATGAATATCAATCCTTACATCATTGTTCTCAACCACATTCTCAACTACCAAAGGAACTACATCTTCATGGGACCCGACATTATTATCAATAACTTGCTTTTCTTTCGAGGCATTCACATCATCGCCTCTCCCGCTTCTTATTGTAACCGCTATCACATGATTGTTCCCACCCTTTGGGTTCACTACCATATCACTTGGTAGGCCGCCCTTAGGGCGAGTATGTAACGATTGAGATATTTGGCCTATTTGTACCTCCAAATTTCGAATAGAGGTATTGTGGGAAGCCAATTGAGCATCGGTGTCTTGGTTCTTCTTCATAATTTTCAAAAACATAATATCTATTTGACCCATATCATTACCTGAAGAACTAGACCCTTGAGATTGAAATGGAGGCGAATTGTTCGGTTGTTGGTACATCGGGGGCCTTTGAAAGCCTTGCCCCCTGTTGCCTTGATTACCATTATTGTTCCACCTGCCTTGACCATTGTTGTTCCAATTGTTGTTGTTATTCCCATTCTAATTTATTTGGTTGCCCGAACTGTTGTTCCCCCAATTACCGCCTTGATTGTTGTTGTTCCGATTACCACCACCTTGTTGATTGCCCCAATTTTATTGGGGACGCCATTGTTGGTTGGAAGAGTTGCCTCGATTGCCTTGATAGTTATTGACATATTGGACGTCTTCGCTTTGATCATCATAACACTCATTTGAAAAGCCACCACCATCATCATATTGATCACAATTTCCTTGAGATTGTTGCCCTCTCGGTGTTCTCTTAAACATATTCACTCCTTCAATGGCATTGACTTAGCGAGGATTTTGGACTTGTTGCAATTGCGCCTTCGTCAATTGATTTATAGTAGTAGTAAGATCGGCAATAGCTTGACCGTGATCATGTAATTCCTTGTGCAAATGGAAGACCGTGGGGTCACCTTGGGGCACATTCGCTCTACTTTGTCGTGCCAAAGAAGTGTCCGCCATTTCATTCAAAATATTACAAGCTTCATTGTAGGGAAGCTTCCTAAAGTTGACTCCACCCAATTGGTTCAAAATGCATTAATTAGTGGTGTTGATGACCCGATAAAAGGTTTGTTGGATCATCACTTCGGTCATATCATTATTAGGGTACTTTTTCATCATAGTTCTAAACCTCTCCCATATCTCATGCAAAGGTTCTGTTAGTTCTTGCTTGAGGGCCAATATCTCATCTCGAAGTGCCATCATATGCTTGGGTGAGAAGAAATTAGCAATAAATTTATCCGCCAACTCATCCCAAGTTGTGATGTAATGATTGGGGGGTCTCTCTAACCAATCCAATGCTTTCTTCGAAGTGAGAACGGGAAAAGTCTCAACCTAAGAGAATCTTCGGACACATTCGTTTGCTTTCTCCCCCAACATGCATCTACAAACCCTTTGAGATGCTTGTAGGCATTTTGATCGGAGGCGCCCATAAAATACCCTTTTTGCTCGAGCAAGGTCAACATTACATTTGTGATTTGAAAGTTCCCTGTCCGGATTCGGAGAGGAGCAATGGCACTTGCATACCCTTGATTTGGGAGGACTCTTGGATCCACTCTTGGCAGTGGTAGATGAGGGTTTGGAATATTGTTGTTGTCATTTGCATTGGCCTGACGGCCTCTACGTTGAGCTTGAGATAATATAGGAACATCATTTTGATCAATATCATCTAACTCCTCCCTCGCCATCGCATTGCCAAGAGGGTCACTAGCATTAAGAGCCATTGGTACCTGAGTAATCGACACAAACAAAATTAGTAAGCAAGAAGGAAAGAAGAAAAAAAACACAAAACTAAATAAACAGATAGCTAGAACCGTCATCTCCCCGGCAACGGCGCCAAAAAGTGATCACAACCAACTCCATACTACTACAAAGTAGTAAGAGAGGGTCGCAATAGCTTTTACCCGATATAAGGGTTTGGATCGATTTCCTCAGAGAGCTAGAAATTGGAGCTGGGTATCTGTCTAGAATAGGGTTGCGTGTTTGTTCGAAATGTCACTTCCATACATTTTTGGGTTTTTCAATTATAAATTACTATTATCAAACTACTAATTGAAACTAGATTATGCTACAAGATAATTTCTAAATTTGTATCTAATAGTTTAAAGGGCACTAGGGTAGTGACTTTCGCCTAGGTGGGCAATTGAAGGGTAATTTAATTTTAAGGCTCGATTGACATGATTTGGGAAATATGTATAACCTTTGCACAATTTTACCCACTCTCACACCTCTCGGTAGAGAGAGTGATTTTGCTCAATTGACTCTCTCGAGACCAAATTGGAACCAAGGAAATTGGAATGGAAATAACAACAACAATTGGAACAACAATGGTCAAGGCGGGTGGAACAATAATGGTAATCAAGGCAACCGGGGGCAAGGCTTTCAAAGGCCCCCAATGTACCAACAACCGAACAATCCGCCTCCATTTCAATTGCCTCTTCATTGTTGTTGTTCTAATTACCACCACCTTGTTGATTGCCCCAATTTTCTTGGGGTCGCCATTGTTGGTTGGAAGATTTGCCTCGATTGCCTTGATAGTTATTGACATATTGGACCTCTTCGCTTTGATCATCATAAAACTCATTTGAAAAGCCACCACCATCATCATATTGATCACAATTTCCTTGAGATTGTTGCCCTCTTTGCTTCTCTTAAACATATTCACTCCTTCCATGGTATTGACTTGGCGAGGATTTTGGACTTGTTGCAATTGCGTCTTCGCCAATTGATTCATAGTAGTAGTAAGCCCGACAATAGCTTGGCCGTGATCATGCAATTCCTTATGCAAATGGATGACCGTAGGGTCACCTTGGGGAATATTCGCTCTACTTTGCCATGCCGAAGAAGTGTCGGCCATTTCATCCAAAATACCACAAGCTTCATTGTAGGGAAGCTTCATAAAGTTGCCTCCGGCCAATTGGTTCACAATGCATTGATTAGTGGTATTGATGCCCCGATAAAAGGTTTGTTGGATCATCACTTCGGTCATATCATTATTAGGGCACTCTTTCATTATAGTTCAAAACTGCTCCCATATCTCATGCAAAGGTTCCGTTGGTTCTTTCTTTAATGCCAATATCTCATATCGAAGTTCTGCCATATGCTTGGGTGAGAAGAACTTAGCAATAAATTTATTCGCCAACTCATCCCAAGTTGTGATGGAATGATTGGGGAGTCTCTCTAACCAATCCAATGCTTTCCCCCGAAGTGAGAACGGGAAAAGTCTCAACCTAAGAGCATCTTCGGACACATTCATTTGCTTGCTCCCCCAACATGTATCTACGAACCTCTTGAGATGCTTGTAGGCATTTTGATCGGAGGCGCCCATAAAATACCCTCTTTGCTCGAGCAAGGTCAACATTACATTTGTGATTTGAAAGTTCCCTGCTCGGATTCGGGAAGGAATAATAGCACTCGCATAACCTTGATTTGGGAGGACTCTTGGACCACTCTTGGCGGTGGCGGAGGAGGGTTTGGAATATTATTGTTGTCATTTGCATTGGCCCGACGACCTCTACGTTGAGCTTGAGGTAATATAGGAACCTCATCTTGATCATTATTATCTACCTCCTCCCCCGCCATCGCGTTTCCAAGAGGGTCATTAGCATTGAGAGCCATTGGTACCTCAGTAATCGACACAAACAAAATTAGTAAACAAGAAAAAAACGAAAAACTAACTAAAAAGATAGCCAGAACCGTTAGCTCCCCGACAAAGGCACCAAAAAGTGATCACAGCCAACTCCACGCTACTACAAAGTAGGAAGAGAGGGTTGCAATAACTTTTACTCAATATGAGGGTCGGGATCGAATTCTCAGAGAGCTAGAAATTGGAGCTAGGTATATGTCTAGAATAGGGTTACGTGTTTGTTCGAAATGTCACTTTCAAACATTTTTGGGTTTTTCAATTGTAACTTACTATTATCAAACTACTAATTGAAACTAGATTATGCTACTAGATAATTGCTAAAGTTGTATCTAATGGTTTAAAGGGCACTAGGATAGTGACTTTCGCCTAGGTGGGCAATTGATGGGTAATTTGGTTTTAAGGCTCGATTGACATGATTGGGGAAAAATGTATTATCATTGCATAATTTTACTCACTCTCACACCTCTTGGTAGAGAGATTGATTTTGCTTAATTGACTCTCTCAAGACCAAACTGGAACCAAGGAAATTGGAATGGAAATAACAACAATAATTGGAACAACAATGGTCAAGGTGGGTGGAACAATAATGGTAAACAAGGCAACCGAGGGCGAGGCTTTCAAAGGCCCCCGATGTACCAACAACCGAACAATTCGCCTCCATTTCAATTACCTCTTCATTGTTTTTGTTCCAATTACCACCACCTTGTTGATTGCCCCAATTTCCTTGGGGTCGCCATTGTTGGTTGGAAGAGTTGCCTCGATTGCCTTGATAGTTATTGACATATTGGACCTCTTCGCTTTGATCATCATAAAACTCATTTGAAAAGCCACCACCATCATCATATTGATCACAACTTCCTTGAGATTGTTGCCCTCTCTACCTTCTCTTAAACATATTCACTCCTTCCATGGCATTGACTTGGCGAGGATTTTGGACTTGTTGCAATTGCGCCTTCGCCAATTGATTTATAGTAGTAGTAAGCTCGGTAATAGTTAGATCATGATCATGTAATTCCTTGCGCAAATGGATGACCGTGGAGTCACCTTGGGGCACATTCGCTCTACTTTTCCATGCCGAAGAAGTGTTGGCCATTTCATCCAAAATATCACAAGCTTCATTGTAGGGAAACTTCATAAAGTTGCCTTCGGCCAATTGGTTCACAATGCATTGATTAGTGGGGTTGATACCTCGATAAAAGGTTTGTTGGATCATCACTTTGATCATATCGTTATTAGGACACTCTTTCACTATAGTTCTAAACCGCTCCCATATCTCATGCAAAGGTTCCGTTGGTTCTTGCTTGAATGCCAATATCTCATCTCGAAGTGCCGCCACATGCTCGGGTGAGAAGAACTTAGTAATAAATTTATCCGCTAACTCATCCCTGTCACACCTTTGTTTTACACCCCCAGAAGAAGGTATAAGGGGAGTTTTTCCAATTAAAGGACAATCGAAACGAGATTTATTTATTTGAAGAATTCAGAGTCGCCACTTGGGATAATTATGGTGTCCCATGTCACCGGTTCAAATCCTGAATCGAGGAAAGATTGACTATGTATTACAGTTCGCGAATCAGAAATCTGGGTAAGGAATTCTGTTAACCCTGGAGAAGGTGTTAGGCATTCCTGAGTTCCGTGATTCTAGCACGGTCACTCAACTGTTATAAATGGCCTATTATCTGATTTTAGTACCTGTTTTAGCCTATGGTGCAATTTTAAACCTTTAACCGCTTTTATTCATTTTTCTTAAAGAAAATTGCAACGCCATTTAAAATATGTCTTAAACCACGTCACATAAATGCACCTGCAGTCCACAACACATTTTATATAACACTGTTGAGATTTGCATTTGGGTCACATAAATGTGCACCCAAGTTTAGGAAAGTAATATTATTAAAGTAACGCGCCTAAAGCAATTACACATTTTTAACTTTGCGAGGGCCATAGAAATTCAACTAGATGACACGCCTCGAATTCTATGGATTACACAAGATTAATTAAAGGAGGGCCATGTTATTGTCATTTTGTTTAGCATGGCGCACCTCAAACTCTTCTTTACGAGACCTTACCAAATCAACCCTATTGATAAGCAACAAATCTGTATCTACTTGTTATATAATTAATTATCCATGGATATACCAATTGAAATTAAACCAAGTTGTTCATTAAATACTACACAACAAGAAATTGGCATAGTTTAACAACGATTTCCAACTACTAGCTCCAATGCTAATAATCACAATATAGTTTTTAGAAATTAATCTAATCTCCTACATTAACAAACTATAATATCCAAACATGTATCCTTCTGTGACTACTCATTATTCTTACATTTCCACTGAAAAACAAAAGAAAACCAAATACATAAAGCTGAAAATTAACTACACTATTTAAGATTACACACTTTAAGAGCAAAATTAACTTGACAAAAACTAAATCCAACTCCCATGACCCAGATACAAAGCCATTCATACGAAACAAATTCATGGAAAATACAGACCAAACAGACAAACACAAATTCATTTAAATTCACTTGGACATGACAAGCAAGGCAGCAAACACAAAACTAACTAAACACAAACAAAATTAGTAAACAAGAAGGAAAGAAGAACAAAACACAAAACTAACTAAACAGATAGCCAGAACCGTTCGATCCCCGGCAGCGATACCAAAAAGTGATCACAGCCAACTCCACACTACTACAAATTAGGAAGAGAGGGTCACAATAGCTTTTACCCGATATGAGGGTCGAGATCGAATTCCTCAGAGAGCTAGAAATTGGAGCTGGTATCTGTCTAGAATAGGGTTGCGTGTTTGTTCCAAATGTCACTTCCATACATTTTTTGGATTTTTCAATTATAACTTACTATTATCAAACTACTAATTGAAACTAGATTATGCTACGAGATAATTGCTAAAGTTGTATCTAATAGTTTAAAGGGCACTAGGGTAGTGACTTTTGCCTAGGTGGGCAATTGATGGGTAATTTGGTTCTAAGGCTCGATTGACATGATTGGGGAAATAAGTATAACTGTTGCACAATTTTACCCACTCTCACACCTCTCGGAAGAGAGAGTGATTTTTGCCCAATCGACTCTCTCGAGACCAAATGGGTAGGCGAAATAGTTCAAGCAACTACGGTTCAGGTTGGGTAATTATTCTCTCGAGGTTTAACCCTTTAATTGGGTCTATCAAATCCCTTGAGTCCATCCCAGTTCCTTGTTGGGTCAACTTTGGAGACTTCGACTCTCTTTCTTAAGAAGAATCCAAATCAACTTAGCACAAACCAGTGTTTGCAACCACCAATTCATAAATTAAACCATAAAATTGACCCAAATACAAACACCCATAGTCAATCTAACCTTAAATCAAAACACCCACCAATTACCCACACTAGGGTTGAACCACAACCCTAGTTAATGGGTTTAGCTACTCATGCTTGAACAAGAAAATAAAGAAATAGATGAAGAAAAAGACATAATAATCAATTACTAAAGCAAAATACAAGAATCTATTGTTAAATCTAAGCTAAGATGCCAAAAATGGCTACAAATGATGTTCTCACGCGTGCAGCTACGTTCTGGAATTAACTGATAACCTAAAAATGGTAAAATATTCTATTTATACTAGGCTGGAAAAATTGGACAAAAATACCCCTGTGGGGTTAGTGCGGGCCATACAAGGCTCTTAGACTTCAACTATAGGCTCTTTGAACTTGGGCTCCGCGGACCGCGTAGAATGGACTGCGACCGCGGAGGTCTCTAACGCGGTTCGTACAATTATGACCGCGGACCACACAGCTTGAACCATGGCAAATTTTAACTCTCTGAATCTCCCTTCCGCAGACTGCACAAAGTGGTAGTGAGGCTGCGGAGCCTTCACTGCCGACCGCGCAATGTGTGCTGCGGCCGCGTTGCCTGAAGCCTGGTTTTTCCATCTCTCTGAATCTACCTAGTACGGACCACACAAAGTCGAATGCGGCCGTACTAGGCCTTTTTGCCCTTAGTTTGCCTTGTCTTTTATACTTGAGCAGGTTTCACTCCTTTTGGTCCGAACTTTGACATTTCGTCTCTTTGTCGATCAGACCTGCAAACAAGCACACTTATGAGCCTTTTGGGACTATTTTGTAATAATTTATAACCAAAGCATAAGCAAGAAGGAGCATAAAACACTACAAAATCCCTAGTTATCAGTCCCCACAGATAGAGAGAGGATCAGGAGGTTCATTGATGGCCTCACATATCAGCTTCAGATTCTCATGACCAGGGAAAGTGTGTCAGGTTCTTCTTTCGAGGAGGTTGTTTATATCGCTCGTGAGATTGAGTCAGTTCGTCTCTAGGAGCGGGATGAGAGAGAGGCTAAAAGGCCTCAGGGATCTGGTAGTTTTGGTGGTGCCCATTCGAGAGGTCAGTTTCAGCATGACAGAGGTCGTCCATTCAAGCATGCTTAGTCAACTCGCCCAGGTTATCGTGGGTCATCATTGGGCCATGGTTATCACAGTTCTCATCAGGGCCATTCATCACTCAATGCCCTTCCAGCCTAGAGTCCGTCCCATGCTTCATCAGTTCATAGTTCTTCTATGCCAGGTGCATCTGCTAGTCATTACGGTGCTAAGGTTTCCCTTCAGTCCCTGTCTCTAGCACTAGGGAGTTGTTATGAGTGTGGAGAGTTGGGTCACATGTGGAGGGAGTGTCCTCGTAGTCTTGGAGGTTCATCTCAGTAGAGGAGTCAGCCATTGACTTCGGCACCAATTACTTCACCACCAACCCAGCCAGCTAGGGGTAAAGGACAGTCAGCTAAGGTCGCCCCAGAAGGGGAGGTGGATCAGGTAGGGGTCAAGCCCGTTTCTAGGCACTCCCAGCTACACTCAATGCTATTGCTTCAGATGTTGTGATCACAACTATTGTCCTAGTCTACCATAGAGATGCCTCTATGTTATTTGATCCTGGTTCTATTTTTTCATATGTGTCATCATATTTTTCTCGTTATTTGGATATTCCCCGTGAGTCTCTTGTTTAATATGTTCGTGTATCTATGCCGGTAAGTAATACTATAGTCGTGGACTATGTGTACCGGTTGTGTGTGGTGACTATTAGGGGTCTGGAGACCCGAGTGGAGCTTTTGTTACTGTGTATGGTAGAATTTTATGTGATATTAGGCATGGATTGGCTATCTCCATGTCATGCTATATTGGACTGTCATGCTAAGACAATGATGTTGGCTATGCCGGGTGTGCCACGGATTGAGTGGCGAGGTTCAACTGATTATGTTCCTAGTAGGGTGATTTCATTCTCGAAGGCTCATCGTATAGTTGGGAAGGGTTGTCTTTCATACTTAGTCATTGTGAGGGATGTCAGTGAAGAGACTCCCAGTATTGATTCTATTCCCATAGTAAAGGATTTTCCCGATGTGTTTCCTACAGACCTGTAGGGCATGCCCCCGGACAGGGATATTAATTTTAGTATTGAACTGGTGCAGGGAACTCAGCCCATTTCTACTCCACCGTATCGTATGGCACCAACGAAGTTGAAGGAGTTGAAGGAGCAACTTCAGGAACTCCTTGATAAGGGGTTCATTCAGCCTAGTGTGTCGCCTTGGTGTGCACATGTTCTATTTGTGAAGAAGAAGGATGGCACTATGAGAATATGCATTGATTACAGACAATTGAACAAGATTACAATTAAGAACAAATATCCTTTACATTGCATTGAAGATTTATTTGACCAGCTTCAGGGAGTGAGGGTGTTCACCAAGATTGATATTCGTTTAGGGTATCACCAGTTGAAGATCAGGGACTCGAATATTCTTAAGACAACTTTTAGGACCCGATATGGTCATTATGAGTTCCTTGTGATATCTTTTGGTCTAACCAATGCCCCAGCAACGTTCATGCCTTTGATGAACAACGTGTTTCGGCCTTATCTTGACTCGTTCGTGATTGTTTTCATTGATGATATTTTGGTGTACTCATGTAGTCAGGAGGAGCACGCGAAGCATTTGAGAGTTGTTTTGTAGAGATTGAGGGAGGAGAAGCTTTATGTAAAGTTCTCCAAGTGTGAGTTTTGGCTTAGTTTAGTGGAATTATTGGGGCACGTGGTGTCAAATGAGGGTATTCAGGTGGATCCAAAAAAGATAAAGGAGGTTTAGAGTTGGCCTAGACCGTCCTATGCCACAGAGATTTGCAATTTTCTTGGATTGAAAGGTTATTACCATCGGTTCGTTCAGGGATTTTTATCTATTGCATCACCCTTGAACAAATTGACTCAAAAGGGTGCTCCATTCTAGTGGTCGGATGAGTGTGGGGCGAGCTTTTAGAAGATTAAGACTGCCTTCACCATAGCTTCAGTGTTGGTTTTGCCATCAGCTTCAGGTTCTTATACAGTGTATTGTGATGCTTTAAGAGTTGGTATTAAGTGTATGTTGATGCAGTAGGGTGGAATGATCGCTTATGCTTCTCGCCAGTTGAAGCCCCATGAGAAGAACTACCATGTTCATGATTTAGAGTTGGCTGCCATTGTTCACGCGTTGAAGATTTGGAGGTATTATTTGTATGGTGTGTCTTGTGAGGTGTTTATTGATCATCGTAGCCTCCAGCACTTGTTCAAGTAGAAGGATCTCAACTTGAGGCAGTGGAGATGGTTTGAGCTACTAAAGGATTATGATATTACTATCTTGTACCATCTAGGGGAAGGCCAATGTAGTGGTTGACGCTTTGAGTAGGAAGGCGGTGGTATGGGGAGTTTAGAGTATATTCCCGTTGGGGAGAGAACTCTTGCAGTTGATGTTCAAGCGTTGGCCAATTTGTGAGGTTGGATATTTTGGAGCCCAGTCGGGTATTGGCTTGTATGATTTTTCGGTCTTCCTTATTTGATTGCATCAGATAGCATCAATATGATGATCCCTATTTGCTTGTCCTTAGGGACAAAGTTTAGCACAATGATACCAGAGATATAAGTATTGGGGATGATGGGGTATTGAGGATGCAGGGCCGAATATGCGTGCCGAATGTAGATGGGCTTCGGGAGTTGATTTTGGAGGATGTCCATAGCTCGTGGTATTCCATTCATCCGGGTGCCGCGAAGATGTATCAGGAACCAAGACAGCATTATTGGTGGAGAAGAATGAAGAAGGACATTGTGGGATTTGTAGCTCGGTGTCTCAATTATCTGTATGTGAAATATGATCATCAGAGACCGGGTGGCTTGCTTCAGCAGATGGAGATTCCAGAGTGGAAGTGGGAGCGGATCACCATGTACTTCGTAGTTGGGCTCCCACGGACTTTAAAGAAGTTCGATACTATTTGGGTGATTAAGGATCGGCTGACCAAGTCAGCGCACTTCATTCTTATGTGTACTACCTATTCTTCAGAGTGGTTGGAAAATATCTATATCTAAGAGGTTGTTCAGTTGCATGGTGTCCCAGTTTCCATCATTTTAGATAGAGGAACTCAGTTTACTTTGCAGTTTTGGAGGTCCGCGCAGAGAGAGTTAGGTGCTCAGGTTGAGTTGAGCATAACTTTCACCCTCAAACAGATGGGAAGTCCGAGCGCACTATTCTGATATTGGAGGACATGTTGTGCGCTTGTGTCAATGATTTTAGAGGGTCATGGGATCAGTTTCTACCTCTAATAGAGTTTTCTTATAACAACAGTTATCAGTCGAGTATTCAGATGGCTCCATATGAAGCTTTGTATGGGAGACGGTGTAGATCTCCAGTTGGTTAGTTTGAGTCGGGTGAGGCTAGGCTATTGGGTACAGACTTGGTGCAAGATGCTTTGGACAAGATGAAGGTGATTCAGGAGCGGCTTCATATCGCGCAGTCGAGACAAAAGAGTTATGCTGACAGGAAGGCTCGCGATGTGTCCTACATGGTTGGTGAGAAGGTTCTATTAAAGGTGTCACCCATGAAGGGTGTTATGAGATTTGGGAAGAAAGGTAAATTGAGTCCTCGGTTAATTGGGCCTTTTGAGGTGCTTCAGAGGATTGCGGAGGTGGCTTATGAGCTTGCCTTTCCACTCAGCTTATCGATTGTGCATCCAGTATCTCATGTTTCTATGCTCCAGAAGTATATTGGTGATCCTTCTCATGTTTTGGATTTCAACACGGTCCAGTTAGATGGTGATTTGACTTATGATGTGGAGATAGTAGCTATTTTGGATCGCTAGGTTCAAAAGATATCACTTTAGTGAAAGTGCAGTGGAGAGGTCGTCCCATGGAGGAGGCTGTCTGGGAGACCGAGCGGGAGATGCAGAGTAGATATCCTCACCTATTTAGACTACAGGTACATTTCTTGACCCCTTCGAGGACAGACATTTGTTTAAGAGGGGGAGGATGTAACGACCCGGCTGGTCGTTTCATGAATTACCGCTCTGTTTTCCCCTTTTTTGCTTCTTTATGCTTTGTTAATTATGTTATATGGTATCAGGTTGGTTGGTTCGAATTTGAAATGATTTTGGAAAGGTTTGAGACACTTAGTCTCTTTTGGGTAAGCTTAAGTTGGAAAAGTTAACCGGATGTTGACTTATGTGAAATGGGTCTTGGATGTGAATTACGATAGTTCGAATAGCTTCGTGAGGTGATTTTGAACTTAGGAGCGTGATCAGAATGAGTTTTGGAGGTCCGGAGTAGATTTAGGCTTGAATTGGCGAAATTGGAATTTTGGCGTTTTCCGGTTAGTAGCGGAGATTTTGATATAGGGGTCGGAATGGAATTCTAAAAATTGGAGTAGGTCCGTTGTGTCATTTGTGGCGTGCATGAAAATTTTCAGTTCATTTGGATGAGGTTTGATAGACATTTCGATCAAAATCGGAATTCGAAAGTTTTTAAAACCTTAGGCTTGAATCCGATGTTATTTGGTTGATTCGATGTTGTTTTAGGTGTTTCGAAGATTGGTATAAGTTTGAATACTAGAATATGACTTGTTTGTGCTTTTGGTTGGGGTCCTAAGGGCCTCGGAGTGATTTCGGATGATTGACGGGAAGTTGGAGTTGGAAATTTGTAGCTGAAGCTGCTGGAGTTCTGTCACAACCGCACATGCGGCTTGGGAAACGCATGTGTGGGCTCGCAAAAGCGCAATTAGGGTCACATATGTGGAAATGGTCAAGAGGCACTGGAACCGCAGATGCGTAAGATTGAGCGCACCTGCGGTAGCGCAGGTGCGGGAGTTTGATCTCAGGTGCGGTCTGGGGAACTTAAGTGATTTGCACAATGCGCAATTTCATCGTAGAAGCAGTTTAGCTGGGGCAGAACATATAATTTGGCCCGTTGCGATTTTGAGTGGTTTTTTTACCATATTTCATTTGGGAGAAAGCTTTGGAGAGCAAATTGAAGAGGGAATTCAAGAGGGTTTTGTGGAGGTAAGGCTTTTGGACCCAAAACTCGTTTCTATGAAGAATTTTAACATTGTAAGCTTGAAATCTATGGAAAATCAGTAGCAAAATTGGGGATTTAGGACTTAAGGATTGGAGACCTAAATTTAGGGATTTGAAGGGTCAATTATGGTTGGATTTTGGTATATTTGGAATGTATGAACTCGTCAGAGTGTAAGGATTCTAGTTTTGTAAAATTTATCGGAATCCGAGATGTGGGCCTGGGGGGTCATTTTTGGTCAATTTTGAGATTTTGATGTAAATTGGTTATTTTCGAGTGGGCTTTGTTCCCTAAGCATTTTTTTGATGGTATGAATCTATTTTGATTAGATTTGGAGCATTCGGAGGTCGATTCGAGGGGCAAGGGCATCGCAGATTAGAATTTGTACCGGATTGAAGTAAGTAATGATTGTAAATGCTGTCCTGAGGGTATGAAACCCTGGAATTTACATTGTTGTGCTATTTTGAGGTGACGCACACACTAGACGACGAGCGTGGGGTCGTGCACCGTTGGGGGATATTGACTTAGTCTGTCCTGTATGACTGTTAAGTCGTGTATTTGATTGAAAACTGTTTGATATCATTATGTTTCTAAAAGTACTCTCATATTTTGGGCTGACTGCCATAATTGGGCCTCGTGCCAACTGTTTTGGACCCTTAGGGTACTACTATTCCTCACTGTTTTGACTTTATATTTTTACTTAGTCATGCTGTATTCTACTGCTTTCATAACTCAGCCATATTTACTCCGTTTTGATATATTAAATGATATTTTGGGTTGAACATCATGTTTTTCCGTTGCCCGAGTGGTTTGAGGGATTTCTGACTGAGTGAGGCCAAGGGCCTGTGTTGTGAGGATATTATGGGATGGGGTTGCACTCTGCATCAGTGTTGTACTGATTCATGATTATGAGGCCGAGGGCCTAATTGTTACGCCACGAGGTGGCTTGTTATGAGGCCGAAGGCTTGTTTGATTATTCCACGAGTGGCTTGTTATAGCGTTTGTGCTGTAGGAACCCCTCCAGGAGTCTGTACACCCTAGTGAGAGCGGGTACCTAGAGTGTGATGCGATATTGCTTGAGGGGCTGTTGTTGTTTCATGTTATTACCCAAGGGGATGATACGAGTGATTGTGAGGCAGCCCGAGGGGCTGGTTCTGTTGGTATTTTGTCCGAGGGTCTATTTATATTTCTATTCTTTTCTCACTGATTTCATCACTCGCTTGAACCATTGAAAATTGTTTTGAAAAGGATTTACTAAACTAAGATGTTTTAACGAGTGTTATTGCTTTACCAAATCATTTAAGACTAATGTTGTTATGATATAGTATCATGTTGTGGTTACGTATTTTATTATTGCTCAACTATCGTTACTTTTATTACTTACTGAGTTGGTGTGATGACATTACTCTCCGCACCCTGTGTGCAGGTCCAGGAGCCTCGGGTCACGCTAGCGAGTGCTGATTTGTCATCCAACAAGCTTTCAGAGTTGACTAGGTAGCTTCTTGGCGTCCGCAGCCCAGTGCTTCTCCTTCCTATATTTATTCGCTTTGTATTAGTTGTTTTAGACTATGTTTTCTTTTCATATTTCTAGACGAGTTGTAGTTTCTCATGACTGGTGATACCCCAATGTCGGGCTGTGTTTGTTTTCGCACTGTTCTATTCTTCATTACATTTTGGGATTTTTAGTTTATTTATGAATTTAAATGACTTATATTATAATTGTTTTAGTTGGTTTGGGGTTTGTGTTGGCTAGCCTAGTTTCACGATATGCGCCATCATGACCAGTTCTGTTTTAGGGTTGTGACAACCCTAACCTCACCCGTCACCCACCCTAAATAGAACTATTATTAAGATTGCTTTCTTTTCATGTTGTAGATAGAGTACTTTTTTTTTATTTCAACAAAATGAGTATATTCTTTTCATGATATAGTAAAAGTATTTTCTTTCATTCAGTAAAACGAGTATAAGAAACATGGAGATTTTGAGGAAGGTGGGTTGAGGAGAGTAACATAAAAAATTATTTTTCAAACTTTTCTCATTCACCAAACAAACAAGGAAAAATAAGTGATAAACCACTCATTTTTCAGGAACAGGAAAAACTTTTCCCTTCGTACCAAACACACCCTTATACGATCACAAGTTTCCTTTAACCCGCCTCTTCTACGTGTTAGGATCGAAATGAATCAGGTGTCATGCGGAAGCTAGTAAAGCAACACTTGGACGTCGATAAATCTAACAACAAAGAGAAATATATAAAAAGAGACACAAACATATAACGTGGTTCGGTCAACTGACCTACGTCCACGATAGAGATGATCAATCCACTATAATAAAAAGAGAGTACAAAATATCGAGAGAATAACTTCACGAAGAGGCAAACACAAGTGACACACTAAAACTTGTCCCGAATAGTTCCCCCTCCCTCCCTATAAATAAGACTCTCAAACCCAATATGGCTACATTGTGGATGCTACTGAATGAAAAGGATAGATCTTCAATTTATAGAACTCCAAACCTTTTCCTACAAGAAAAGGGACTAGACAGATATGAGAGATTTGTAATTTCCTTCTACAAGAAAAAAAATCCAATTAAGGTATACATGTTGCCCTTTCCTTCAACAAATAGGAAAACCAAATATGGTAAGAAAATTTGGACAAACATCTAACACTATGGTCCTTATCAAGAGCCCTATCACCCTCCCCTCAGTATAGGGGTGGCAAACGGGCGGGTTAAGCCGAATATGAACAGGTCATAAAATTGGATAATGCAAAAACGTATAAAATACCCAACATGCGCATATTTAATACAGAAAGAAAAAGGGTTAATCGGTTGATAACTTTGGAGAGAATTTTTAGTCTTCCAAATTTGAGGAAACCTCAATTTGGGCCTTGCAAATGTAAAAGTTAAACTTATTGGTTATCCATTAAGTATTATTTTTAGTTGATAATATGGATCTTAGTCATATTTGGCTCATTTTTAAAAAGTCCATTACCCAACACATTTTTTAGTAGATAATATGAATGGATAGTTATCCTGATATTCGTTTGCCACCACTAAAGTATATTACTCTTTATTTGGATTTTTACAAGTATGGATATTGAAAGAGAAAAAGAAGAAAAAAAAAAGACTTTACTTACAATTCACACCAAATCCATAGACCATTGATAGAGATTTAAATTAGGCGTAATACATACGGAGATACCTAAAGTTGGTACGATCTTTCACTTAGACACTTAAAGTAGGCCTCTTTCCGATTAGACACGTTTCTTAGGCAATTCTCATACCAATTAGACGCGTTTTTTGCTGGCTTATTAACTATTGTATAGGGATTTGATGCAGCTTTGAATGAAGTTTTACCAAATGCTGAATTTAGAATGTGTGCCAGGCATATCTGGTCTAATTGACATAAGAAATGGAAAGGAGAGGAAAGGAGAAAACAATTTTGGAGGTGCTCTAAATCTAGTTATAAAGTTAAGTTTATTTGTAAGGATATTTGTAGGAATTTGTTATATTATACAAAAAAAGTCATGGGTTAGAGCCTAGTTTAAGTGTCTAATTGGTATGAGAATTGCCTAAGAAACGTGTCTAATTGGAAAGAAGCTTAGTTTAAGTGTCTAAGTGAAAGATCGTGCCAACTTTAGGTGTCTCCGTATGTATTACGCCTTTAAATTACATTGATGTCGCACCTAGTCAGAATTTGACGATTTAAAAATCCACGGATCAAAATTGAATGAAACTCGCACTAAAGGGAGAAAAAGAAAAAAAATAGACAGGGAACTATTCATATATAATCATCCTACAAAAATTTCATGCTTACAAAAAAATTACCGTTATAAATACAGAATATATGTCATGATTTATATTTGGCGAAATACATAAACATGCCTTTTAAGTTGTCCTCAACGATCCGCCAGACATCTCAACTGACCCGTTTATCATTTTAACACTTTTTCTCCACTAAAATACGACCTCGTGAACCCTTCACGCTGACATGCCAAAGTGTGTGTTTTATACTTAATTCTAAGCGTGGAAACCCTCAAAATTAAGATTTTTTTCTTTTAAATTATGGTTTTATTTTAACTTTTTTCTTTTTTTCTTTTAAATTTAACTTGAGACCGATCAATCAACTCTTAAAATCCCTCTCCATTTATATAATTTTGGAGGAATACAACTCGTGGAGTTCTTGACTTCCTTTCCTATCGTTTTTGTGTTCTATCATCAAGAAATTATATACTCCATTAGCTTGCGCGGGCAGCTATTTTTGTGTGTAGTAGTCATCTAAATTTCTCCTAAATCACCTCTGCGTCCATTATAAAAGAACAAAATTACCAAATATGTCATCACATCAATTCAACAATTTTTTATATCAAACCCATTCTTCTCTTTCACCTTCTCCGAATCTCAAGCTAGCAGAGAATAGCAGAAGTCAAGAAAGAAATTGATAGGTCACACGGCTGAACAAAGAGACACAAAACCAATTTCAATAGAAAAAATGGAGGTTGCCGGAAATTTTTTGAAGGACACATCTGATTCTTCTTATGCTCTCTCTCGCAACATAAAAAAAATGGAGTTTCTTCTTCTGACTCTTCTTACTACTGAGTCTCTACTAGATAAATGCCTTCTTTCAGTAGAATCGTTACTTTCAGTGGAAGAACCCATTAGAATTGTTGCTTTCGAGATCAATTTTCCGGTAAGGTCCGTCAATAATTCTCTTAGTGAAAAGTGGAAATGGTTTGATGGGAAAGAATTGAGGGAAAGTGGTCTTATGGGAAAGAATTGTGTTAATTTGTTGGAGGGAGGGTAGAAGTAGAAGATGAAGCTTGGGTGAAGGGTAAGGGAGGAACAAATGACGCTGGTTTGTTAAAAATGTGAGAAAAGGACTTTTTTTTTCTTTAAATATATTTTTATTTTTGGTAAATTATATAAATTAAATTTTAAATTACACGTGCCCTTTATTGATTGACTAATTTGACATGTTATTGGCAAATGTAACTCATGTAGAAAAGGACTTTTTTCTTCTTTAAATGTATTTTTATTTTTGGTTAATTATATAAATTAAATTTTAAATTACACATATCCTTTATTGATTGGCTAATTTGACATGTTATTGACAAATGCAACTCAAATGTAACTCACACAACTTAAATGGATCGCGTATGTATTTCGCCTTTATATTTCATTACTTAGTTACTTTGATTAACATGTATTCTCACTTTTAACTTATTATTACTCCGAAATTAATAATCATATTATTTGGAGTAAACAAGCACCTTGTGACACCCTTAACAAATCTTTTGGGTCGTTTTAAGTTTTAACAAAAGAGGGGTGGAAGTTGAGTAGCGCAGCCGTATTTCTGAAACAAGAGAGAGAGAGAGAGGAGAAGCAAGGGGAGATGATGAAACCAAGAGAAATTACTAAGGCAGCAGCAGAAAACTACTATAGCAAAGACTTTGAATGGGACCAACTTCGGCACGAGATCGAAAACGATCCTTCTCTAGTCCACCACTTGCTTCCTTTTCCCCAAAATCAACATACCCTTTCTTCTTCAGAAGATTCTGAAGCATGGAACAATTTCCACACTCGCCAGAATTCTACTGGAAAATTCTTCAAGGTAACTATTATTCACTGTTTCTGTTGATTGTATCCTGAGCTTGCATTTGTATATTTTTTTTCTTAACTTGGTTAAATTTGTAAACATTATTAATGTGATTGTTTTTCTTGCCAGAAAGCCATAATTTTCCTGAAAGTTTTCAACTTTATAATTTTATGGAAATTGGTTGCTGTTGGTATTGTACGATCTTTCATTTGCATATTTGTTTCTTAACTTGGTTAAATTTGTAAACTTTGTTAATGTGGTTGTTTGTCTTGTAGTCAAATGGCAACGGGGAAATGACGATCTAACTGCTATAATATTGGTGAGCAGAAATTTAAGAAAGACACCATAACTATAATATTATTGAGCGAAAATATAGCAACTTGAATCATGCTGGGCACTATCCTAAGAATACATGATTAAACAAGCCTACCTCTATTTATTTAATGAATACAGGAATCAACAAAATTAAATAATTCACCAGCAAATCTTAAGAAATAATTAGAATAGGAATTTCTTGAAGAAAGAATAAAGGTTTTCTGTATTTCAGTGGCTAGCTATTAAGGAATAATAGCTAATGATTAAAGAAGATTACTAAGGGTTTGATTGGAAAGCATACTAACCAAAACATGTAAGAAGGAAAGGAAAGGAAGGAAATGTATCTGATGATATTTTGGAAGTATAATGTGAGCGTATATAGGCTTTGAAGAGGGCTAGAAATAAGATAAGCGTATGAGACACTTGTCCATACATATGCCACTTGTATATAGCATGACAACAACTTTCCACATGGACACATGACTTCATGCAAGAAGCCACATACTAGTCGAAAATATCTTTTCAAATAAATTAATTTATCAATAATCCCCCACATCAAAAGATATTTTAGGAATGCAAGATTAAGGAATACGAGAGTAAGATTTGCTGGATTTGCATGGTCCAAATGAAATAAGTTGTGTATTTTGTTATTACCCATATGAACTTACTTCATGGGATCTATTGACAACATGTTGGCCTTAACCCCATCTCTCGTAAGGTTTGAAGAATTAATTTTCTTCCTAGCGGTTTAGTCGGAGGATTGGCCAAATTAACTTCTGACTTCATATAATCAATGAGAATTATTCCATCTCTTAGCAACTGCTTTATGACATCGTGTCTCAATTTCATGTGTCTACTAGTACAATTATAAGATTTATTCTTTGCAATAGCTATTGCCGCTTGACAATCACAATGCATAGACACATGAGGCAATACGTCCTTTATTAAATGAATATTAACTAAGAAGTTTCTTAGCCATTCAGCCTCAGAACCAACTACAATTGTTGATAAATTAATTTATTTCAAAAGATATTTTGGACTAGCATGTGGCTTCTTGCATGAAGTCATATGTCCATGTGGCAATATCTTCAAGGAAACTTAACCAATTGTCATGCTAAATAACAAGTGGCATATGTATGGACAAGAGTGCAATACACATGTCTTATTTCTATCCCTCTTTAAAACCTATATATAGGCTCAGATTATACTTCCGAAATATCATCAGAAACATCCTTTCCTTCTTACACGTTTTGGTTAGTGTTTGACCAAAAAGTGTTATGCCTTTTGTTAAACTAATTAATGATGAAATGAAGGGTGAATCTTAGTTAAATATAATAAATTCTAGATCAAATATTGTAGGATATTGGTAAGATGAATGGCGTTTGAGAGCACTAAATAGCAGATTTGTACTCCGTGATTATCAATAAATATTGTAACATGAACATGCAATAAATGTTATAAGAAAGAATCTACCACCCAATTATTATATGATTTGGATGGTTCTTTCTCCTGATAGCAACGTGGAAAGATGAGAAATGAAGATGGATAAGGAATCTTTGGATCTTATGAACAAAGATTAAACAACGTGTGCTTGGATGAGATAATCTGTAACAAGACAACTTTTGTATATTCCTTCTAGTCAACCTTTTATAATGTGCTCTTATCAAAAAGAGAAGATCTCTTCCTATTTATAAGGGATATTTTCAAGAAACCCTAAAAAGTACAAAATAAGGAATATCCAAAGGAATATTCCTTGTGTCCATTTCTAAACCTATCCTACCATTATTTCTTTAATCCAGTTGCTCGTCCTTGACAATAGTCCTTTCGAGGACGGCTTCCCGCTATTACGTCGTGGTTGACCTCGTCTTCGATCCTGTTTATCTACCGTTACCAAATCGCCAAATTTAGACCAATACAGTCAGTATGCTTTCCTACCAAAGCTTTAGTAATCTTCTTTAATCATTTGCTATTATTCTTTGGTAGCTAGCCACTAAAAATATAAAAAACCTTTATTCTTTCTACAAGAAATTTCTATTCTAATAATTTCTTAAGATTTGCTGGTGTACTATTTACTTTTGCTGATTTCTGTATTCTCTAAATAAATAGAGGTAGGCTTAGTTAATCTTGGGGAAACATTTCACATTGCTGAAATAATTTCTTAGGACAGTGCCTAGCACGACTCAAGCTAATTGGTGTATTTCCTATATTTCCGCTCACTAATATTATAGCAGTTATGGTGTATTTCCGATATACCCGCTCACTAATATTATTGCAGTTATATCGTCATTTCCCCGTTGTCATTTCCCTAGATGTCTTGAGTTAGGGAGTGACAGAAAGCCGAGATTTTCTTTTGTAGATTTGTACTTTGGTAATTTTAATTGGAAAATGATAGCCTGTTAAACAGTTAAAGATCAATAGTTAAGTTTTTACACTTAATTAATGGGGTTGTTTCTCTTGCGTAAGAGAAGTGGCAGAAAGTTGAGATTTTCCTGAAATATTTTAAGTTTAGTAATTATAAGAGAAAAGTGATTGCATTGTCACAGATCATTAGTTAAATGTGCAATAATAGACATCGACGTGGGAACCGAATTGGTGCATTTGCCAGAAGTGTTTCAGTGGTAAAGAAAGTTTGGAATCTGAACCTCATAAGTGAGTTATAGTAGGATTGCAGGAATGTTCGTCTAGAGATAGATAACGCCTGTCCCTTGGATGATGCTCATAGTATGCTCTGTTAGCTAAGTTTAATCAGCACAAAAGTTAAGGTGAGTTGGCTTATGAATTTGATCCCACAAGTGGACAAAAGATACTTAGCTATAACCTCTGCTACTAACTAATGCAACCACTTCCATATCTAAAAGAAGTTTCTATATTTGGAAGTAGTTTTGAAGTTGATTTTTGAAACACAGTGGCTAAAGTCGACCATGGAGCTCCGACCTCCACACTTTTATTTTTCTTCCGACTATGCACCCACTTTTCATTTTCTTCTAGCATGAGAAACTATGGCTTGAGAAATATGATACAAGGGGCTGCGATATGAGAGGAATGGTATGAGGAGGCATGACATGAAAGGTATGATTTGAGGAGCTACAAAATAGAGGTGTTACATAACACTAATGACAAAGAGGTGTAGTAGGAAGCTAATACTAAAAGCTAAAATCTGGACACAACAACAAGGAAGCTAAGGTACGAGACCTGCATACTAGACTGAGGAAGTGAAATACTAGAAGGGGAAGTGTCATACTTCAAAGGAATAATTAAGAGCTTATTCCGATGACTTCTAGGGGCTGTGTGAATGATCGAACTAGTGCCTTTTTTCTCACTCTTAAAAGGGTTTAGGACTTTGGGCGCCAACTTAACTCAGTGATGCAAATCTAAAGTTTTAGACCATATAAAAGACCTAGTCCACAAAACGAAGTATATGTACAAATCAAGGGTTTGATGTTGCCTATCTTGGCCAACAAACTATACTTGAATGTTTGACTTTGTATCTCTTGTAGAACATTTCTTTCACAGCCAAATCTCTCTACAACAGACTTCAAATGAAAGCATGCTCTCCGCTCACATGGTTAGCGATATGTTTAAGTCTTCTCACGAAGCTCTTTATTTTGCCCATTTCTCTTGCTAGAGCCTCTTTGGACTTGAGCAATGAAGATTAATCCATGAGGCCTCCTGCGGTTTGTTACGAGTTACATATATTAGGTCCAAGGCCTATAGGATTGGAAGCAAGCTTTTGTAGATAAATTACCAGGGTTTCAATCTCAAGTTCTTAGTTGCGAAGTAGTTTTGAGTTTAGTGCTATTTTTATGGGACTAGGAGTTTTGATGTATTAGATAATTGGCAAAGAATTGAACTTGGTAGATATCTTTTGGAATCCTTTCTTCAGTAGTGGTGAGAAACTAAATGGTGGCTAAGGGAAAAAAGAATGTTCATCTTTCCAAAATCAATCTAAATAGAAAACAGGAGTGTGGTTTAAAAAAATTGGCTTCTTCTGTCACCACTGCCACTGTTCAACTACTAGAACTTGGTACAAAAATGTTTCCTATGCTTTTGTACCATAAGAACTTATTGTGAGTTCCTTATCAAAAAGAACATATAGCGAGTTTAAACTGATAATTTTTTGTTCATAAAGAAAAAGAAAAAGAAAGTAAAAGGATTATTTTTCTCATCTCAACTATAACGAGAGCTGGGGCATTCTCTAACTGCTATTGCTTTGTCTATTCTTCTCTGCTTCTAAACTCATTTATGTTTCTTCAAATGACATCTTCATGTTATTGTCTTTCAAGACAAGTAATCATCTGCTTGTTGTTTTGCTATTTGTTTTGGTTGCGTATTTAGGTACTCTTGTGTTGGCCTGATTGGCAGTACAGCACGAATAAGCGTTTCTGTTAACTGTTTGAAACACATACATTCCACTTTATGTTCTTTCTTAAACATAATTTCTTCCATGTAGGAGCGGCGGTACTTGCTTAAGGAATTCCCTGAGCTAGCCTCTTGCGGGGAATGCTCGACAGTTTTGGAGGTCGGATGTGGAAATGGTAGTACAGCTCTGCCAATATTACGGTGAGGAAGAAGTTTACTTGCTTTGAGTGACTTATTTGTTTAAGCATTTTTAGTAAGAGGAAGTGGCAAAACTCTCTTTGTTTAAGGTGCATAATTATTAGTCACTAGTTCTATGATAGTTTCTTGTTCATTGATATTTTGATATCCCATAATTGATTATCTTGAGTGGAGCTATTCCTAAGTTGGCCATCTTATTCTTTAATTTTCTTGGAAGTAGCCACAAAATTTAAGTCCAAACACGATATATGAGGCATCCATGCTCAAATGGATGAGTATATAGTAGAGTCTTTACTTCCTATTCAACCTCACCTAGAAGCAACACTGCTGACTAGAAATAAGGAACACGAAATCAGAGCTGTGTTCGTTTGGTGATGCTGTATTTACTTTACCTTATTTAAGAGCAATGTTGACGAATCTTCTTTCTTTCTCTAAATTAAGATTAGGTTTATCCAATTTCATCTTGCTTCATCTCTTCGTGATAGTAAGGCTGACCTACTGTCACACCTCCTTTTTCCTAACCCGGAAGGGTATAAAGGAGTTTTTTCCAGTTTAAGTGACAATCGAAACGGGATTATTTTTTAGATTTAGAGTCGCCACTTGGGATGATTTATGGTGTCCCGAGTCACTGGTTTAGAATCCCGAATTGAGGAAAGATTGACTCTATTTTATAGTCTGCGAACACAGAAATCCGGGTAAGGAATTTTGTTAACCGGGTAGAAGGTGTTAGGCATTCCCGGGTTCTGTGGTTTTAGCACGGTCGCTCAACTGTTATAATTGGCCTATTATCTGATTTTTAATACATGTTTTAGCCTATGGTAGATTTTAACTTATTAGCCGCTTATTTGATTAATTTTGGGAAGTTTCAACGTCATCTAAAACGCATCTTGAACCACGCCACTTGAAATGCACCCGCGGTCCACGACACATTTTATTAATATTGTTGAGAATTGGAATTGGGTCACATGAAATGCACACCCGAGTTTAGGAAATTAATTTTAAATAGCGCGCCTAAAGCAACTACGCACTTTTAAGTTTGCGAGGGCCATGGAAAATTCAATTAATGGCACACCTCGATTCTAATTTCAAAGGATGTTTGAACTACTCTTTTGAGGGCCATAAATTATATGCTTTATTGAAATGGCACACCTCAATCTAATTGTGAAGGGCAATACTTAACTAAAAAAAAGGTCCAAGATGTTGGGTCTACTCTAAATTAATGTCAAATTACCGTTACTAGTTATAAGCCCATGTTTGACAATACTAGGTACTTCAATCACCGAAAGGATTTGGGCCAACGATGAGCCCAATACATTTGCTCGCCGGGGGGGCTTGACTCAAGTTTCTGGGCTCAAAGCTTAAGCGTTCAAGCTCATGCTCATGGCCTTATTTGGGCCGCCCACGAATCTGGCCTAATTCTCTTTGCATGCACACGCCAATGTTAACTACAGAAACTGGCATTTGGGTACAAGATCAACTTAACAATTATATCACATGGCAATCCAAGAAAACATTAAGACCCTAAATCATGCTGAGCTATTATTGAACCACAAACAAAGAATATGATCAAATATCCTATACTAACTGACTTATAACCAAACCTTAGCATGATTTCTCAAAAAAAAAAAAAAAACAATTGTATGTATACTGACTGGGATCCTATCCTGTCCAATTCTTATCATTTAAACATGAATAATTACCAAATTCAGGCCACGTATTAAGAAATAATCAACCACCCAAACTCACGTGACAGCCTCACGAAGCATAACTTAGCGCAGTCCCAACATCATATAAACAGTAGTACTATACAGACTCGAATTCTGAATCATTCGAATTTTGAAGCTTACTAGGGAATAGGGGTGAATGCTAACATTAATTACAACTTGAAACAATGACTACCAAATCTGTTAATACATTTAATGCTAATTAAAAAAAAAAAAGACAAGATCCGGAAGAAATTTCAATTTCATTCAAACACATTGAATCCTCAACTTCATTTTTGCCTTCTCAAAGCTCAAAACGTACCTGAAATAACAGAGAAAATCAAAAGAAAACCTCAGCAAAGAAGTTTGACTGTCAGCAGCTCTCAAAACAGCAGCAAGCAAACATTCATCAACTAGCTAACACCATATCTTGAACCCAGAATAAGACTCAGCTAGTTACTTAAAATTTTTTAGAACCCAAAAGAAATCACAGAGCAGCTTCAATGTAACAGTGCTTGGATGATTTTTTTTTTCTTCTAGTTTTCTGAGGCTTAATAGGGTATAGTTTCAGTTGTTTGTATTTTTCCAATATTCTAATCTCTGCCTAATTCTACTGAAGGCTAGCCTTATATAGGGACAAGAGGGGTTGCTATGATGGTAAGCAACCTTCACTTCCAACCAATAGGTTGTGAGTTCGAGTCTCCTCAAGAGCAAGGTGGGAAGTTCTTGGAGGGAAGGATGCCGGGGGTCTATTTGGAAACAGCCTCTTTACCCCAGGGTAGGGGTAAGGTCTGCGTACACACTACCCTCCCCAGACCCCACAAAATGGGATTATACTGGGTGGTTGTTGTTTCTGTTGCTAGCCTTTTTTAGAGGACTTTAGGGCAACAGAAATGAGTTCATAATTTTGATAATTACCCCTTCTCCAATTTCCCTTTTGTTCAACTAGCACCCTAAACTTTAAACCCAATTACTGAACTACCCATTCCCCTCTTTCCTGGAAGCTTCCCAATCGGTTATAGCAAGATTCCCTTGGCCAATTTTCCTAAACTACCCTTTAAACTTCTATTATTTACCCTCCCAACCTAAACCAATGCAGGCCAACCCGATTATCAAACCTGGGCCTAAACGAATGGACTCCCAATGCCCAGGTTTGCCTTACCCCAAACCCCAAAAGAAGGTCTCAGATCCAATATAGTAAAAACAAAGCACACAAAGACTTAACCCAACCTATGGACTGGTGTATTACAGCCCAAATTGAATTTTCAAGCCCTTAACTTAATCGAAACTTTTAAACAAACAGACCTTTGAACCCCTTTTAAAAAAAAAAAACAAAAACAGTAATTTACAGCAAATTAAATCAACCACTTAATCAAATTATACAAAAATACTAATATGCTAATTCCCATTTTCATTGATCACCAGGATAGACCCAAATCGAAAAGAGAAAGAAACGGAGCCCTAGTGACCTAAAGGCCATCTCAACAATATCCCCTAACCAATTGATTATTATTAATGAACTTAAGGTCTGAACCTAACTCGTGCAATCAGAACGACTTTAAAACATTAAAATAAGAAAGAAAAGAGAAGAATCAGAAGGAGACGAGAACGAGAACAAAACAAAAGACGGAGAAGAAGGAAAAAGGAACAAAAACACCTAAATGGTCACACGGACAAAGCTTGGCAGACCTCAGGCGACTTCGGTTCGACCCGAAATTGGCATCAATCGCATGTTCTCGTCGAGAATAGACGATCAATACCAATTTCAGCCCTAATCGTTAACTCGAAGACTTGGGGAGATTTTCTTTTTCTTTTTCTTCTTTTAGATTTGAAACTGACCCGATTTGGTGAGGATTTGGGGAGAAGTGGTGGTGGATTGGGACTCAGGGATGAATGATGGTTGTGTGATTAGATTTTGGTGGCGGTTTGAGCTTCGCCGTCGGCCGGAGATGGTGAAGAAATTCAGCGCGGCGGGTCTAGGGTTAGAGATGAGAGAGGTTGAGGGGATGAAGTACAGAGAAACGAGGTAATCTCTGAAGTTTGGACAGTTATAACGAAGAGAAGGGGCGTTCCTTGGCCATTGGATTGAAAGAGATCAACGGCTCAGATCTTTCATGGGAAACGGGGTCGTTTGGTTATCTGAGCAGGTGGACCGGGTAAAAACAACGGGTTTGGGCCTATTTGGGACGGGTAAAGGGTGAAATATGTTTGGGCCTATGGGAAATTAATTAAAACAGCCCAACAAGGCTTCTCTTTCAATTCCTTTTTTTTTTTTTTTATTTCCAAAAATTGTTTTTCTTTTCAAAATTAAAATTAAAACCTAAATTAATTCCTAAACCAAATTATCCTCCCAAATTAGATTAATTACGCAAAATAATATTTACAACAACTAATTAATTACCAAATTAAAAGAAAACTACAAAATTCGAAGTTAAATGCAAAAATGAGTTATTTTTTGTGATTTTTTCTAATTTTTTGTCAAACAAATTAATTTACTAATTAATCTAAAATGTAAAATTAAGTCCTAAATGCAAATGCAATGTATTTTTGTATTTTCATGAATTATGCAACATTAATCATGCACAGACAAATGCAAACAATTAACAAAATGCTACAAAAATCTACGAAATTGCCAATAATGGGAAAAATTTATTTTTCCTTGAATATATGGGAGTAATTCACATAGGGCAAAAATCGCGTGCTCACACCTACTTGTTCATTTGTTAATATTGAATTTCAATGCTTTATGCGAAGGCTGAGAATCGCATTATCCTGATCTCATTGCTGAAACTTTGCTTATCCTTGCAGTGGAAACAAGAGCATCTCTCTGTATGCCTGTGACTGTAGCAAAGACGCTCTTGAGAGGGCTAAAGAAAATATTGAAGCTGCTAATATAATCTTGGCTAAAGAACGGTTTTACCCATTCCAATGTGATTTCTCTGTGAGTGGATTTCCAAACTGGTTAGTCTGCACTTCTTGCTGTGAAAGTTTCGCTCGGAAGCAGAATATGCGCTCCTTGGGTTAGCAAATTTACCAGTTCTGCATTTTATTTGATATGATCTATCATTCTCTGCTGGTACAGCAAAGAGGTGGTTTTTTAAATGGACGTGTTTTGCTCGTGCAGATGCAAAAAGCTGCAGTAAGCAAGATTTCCCTGATCCACCGATATCTGCAAAGAATGATAGCTGCATTGGGGGAGTAGATTTTGTTACCCTAGTATGTACATTCTTAATTATGTCTCTGATCAGGGCTCGTTTTTATTCACAACTGTGTTGATTTTCACCAATTGTCTAAGTAGATGGTTATTTCATTTGTAATTTCCAGATATTTACGCTATCAGCAGTGCCACTTCACAGGATGTCAAGAGCAATCGCAGAATGCTTCTCTGTTCTAAAGCCTGGAGGCCTGTTCTTATTCAGGGATTACGGTAATAACCTGACCTAAATATTAGACATTACTTGCAGAACATTGGCAATGTATCTTTTGGTAATTTGTAAAATTTGTATCTGAATTCGGGAAGTGTGAAACTCAGGTCTTTATGATATGACCATGCTTCGGTTTGAGCCGGAGCAAAGAGTAGGATACAGGGAGTACATGCGTTCTGATGGAACAAGGTCTTATTTCTTTTGCTTAGATAGTGTAAGAGATCTCTTCTGTGGCACAGGATTCACTGAGGTATTACTTCCCGTTGGCTACTTTGTGGAACTACAGACAGGTATTTTGGTTCCATTACCAATAAGCTTTAACATATTTATGAACATTTTTGCAGCTTGAGCTTGAATATTGCTGTGTCCAGTCAGTGAATCGACGGAATGGGAAGATCATGCGAAGAGTGTGGATTCATGGGAAGTTCCAGAAGCCACATGTCTATGTAGGTTCATAAACCTGTGGTTTTAATGGGAAAAATGATCTTTCAAGCAGACGCATTAATGTTCCATGAGCTTAACAAACTGAAAAAGAGATAAACATGGGTTGTTTTTGACTCTTAAATCGTCCTCCAACTAGCTAAATCAATGATGCATAGAAGTAGAATACTTGAGTGTACAATGTTAGTGCCTGAGATTCCTTTGATGAATGAAAGTTTCAGTCCTTTATAGCTATGCATGCAGAGAGGCACTTTGTCTCGTGAAACATATGAAGTGGTGTTGCGGTTGTAAGATGAGATATAGAAAAGGATGAACAAAAATTAACAAGATGGTGATGTTGTTTCTGTTGACTTCGGCTGTGTGTTATCTTAAGCTTGGGGTTGTTCTAAGGCCAGGTTACATTATGGTGCAGTTTGGTTTGAGAAGCTTCTTCCCAAGGGCGAACTATTGTTGTTCATGTCGAGAATTTGATTGTGAAAAGTAAGTCAACATGAAGACCGGAAGTAAAAGATGTGTTTTGTCAAATACACTTTTTTCACCTTGTAATTATCAGACATTCAAACTTGGGATATAGAGGATATTGACATGCTATTTTTATGGTATGAATGTATCTGCTGAGCTCTTTTTCTTCCCATGCCATCAATTCAATTGGTCGCAGTAAAAGTTTTGAGGATTCATATAGCTGATCCAACTAGTTTAAGGCGTAGTAATTGTTGTATGCGGTGTCATTATTCATGGCATAACAATTTTTATAGAACTAATACATAACTTGCTAAGTTCTGGCTTTGCAGAACCATAATTGGTAAGTGAGAATGTGTCTCTTGTGAGCCATCTCATTTTTTCTGAAGAATCTTGTTCTTCATTTCTTCTATGAATTGGTTGAGATTCTTCTTCGAAGATCCCTCATCAGACAGTGCATTCTGAAGTACCATCTTTGTTTTCTCTATATTCTTCCTCAAATCATCTGATTTACTCATTATCCTTCCAATATTCTCCGCTACTTCCCTCCAGATTAATCTTCCAGTGCAAAGATTCACACCGATCCTCCAATCATTGACCACTAATTTCCTATTAGTAAATTGATCTGTTAAAATAGGAACACACACCATTGGAACTTTACACCATATGCTTTCCAAGATTGAATTCCACCCACAATGAGTCAAAAACCCTCCCAACTGCTGGATGTGATAGTACTGATAGTTGAGAGCACCACGGCACAACCAGTCCTCTACCTACAGTTTCTTCCTCAAATCTACAAGGAAAAATGTTTCTTTCTCCAGCACCTAGGATATTGTGACGTAGCACCCAAATGAAACTCACCTTACTTATTAAAATGCCCTGTGCTATTTCCAGAATATCCTGCTTACTCATAAATCCCAGCAGAGACAAAAAATACTAGGTGATTCTTCGTATATGTGCAAGCCTTAGTGAACAGAGTTACAAAATAAATTGATTATGTAATGTAGTGACGGATTAGACAGTACTAATAGCTTTAAGATATGGAGTTCTTACCGTGACATCCAAAATGGCCTTTACTCTTGAGCAGGTCCATGTGATAGTAGACAGTAAGCACTGTTGCTGGTTCAGTCCAGAATGAAACATTGACAAGATTATATTTTTTGGCAATTGTTGATGCCCATACGTGGAAACTGTCAGCTATTATACACGAAATGAGCGGGTCTGGTTTCGAAAGGATAAGTTTTTCAATGAAGTCATCCACATGAGCTTCGAAAACATGAAGAAGACCTTCCACGAACTGGCCTGCTTTGGCCCTCCTTTCAAAACTCAGTGGGAAACCATCACTAATTTTGGCATAACGAATGTCAAGACCGGATTTCTGTGCATGGGAGAAAGGGTTGTTGTCGTCATCTTTAAGTGACTGAGCTCTAGCTATGTGCTGGTGAGTTGATTCTGTGTTGACAAAGGTGATGGTAGAACCTTTTGAAGCAAGCTTCATGGCAAGATGGGTGAATGGATTTATATGGCCTTGAAGAGGAAGTGGTATCATTACTGCATGTAGCTTTGGGTGTTCTTCTACCCCCATTTTGGTATAGGAGATGGTTGCCTTGTTTGAGAAAGGTAAGTGTATTATTAATATAGCACCAAAGGAGGTGCAGGCACATAGGAGATGGTGTCCTTCTACGTTTATATAAGAGCTTGGACGGAGATGGTCGCTTTATATGTTGTGCTGGTGGGAAGTAGTCGGTATTCCGTAGAATTAATTTAAGTGTGCGCAAGCTGGTCTGAATACCATTGTTTTTTTTTAAAAAAAAAAGATGGTGGCTTATGTTCTTTGATGCAAAAGGGTTGAATATTTATGTGAATTTGGACCTCTCCTAGGGTATCTCTTGGGAATTTAAGGATATGAGATGGGCCATTGTGCTAAAACCAAGAGGTGTACTTAGATAAACATATGCAAGACGCATGTATTGTATTCATTTGTTTTGTATAAATACCGGGTGCAAGTAAATATTTTTTTCGTAGATCTGTCCGGCTTCTAGAAGCTAGTTGATGTATGGCCAGCATTCATTGTGCGAGAATCTAGGCAAATTGGACATGTTAGTGGCGGCTAGGTCATCCTTAATTCTGCCTTCATTTTCAATAATTGCACTGCATTGTGTGGTCCCTATCTTTCGATATATCAACCGTTTGCTCTTTTGCTTTTCTTTGTGTCGGGTTGTGAATAATTGGTTAATAAACAGTATGGTCTTGCTACTTTTTCTTTTAATTTTTTAATTTCTGGGATGTGTTTGAACTCCAAATCAATATGTCAATCCGGTAATAATTTTTTTTTGTTTTCCTCAGCTTTTTATTGTTTTCTTTTACTTCCTAATTTAAAAAAAGGATCTCTGAAGAGGAATTTTGAGATGACAAGACAATAAGGGCTGCTACCGCAAAAAAATGATTTAAATGTTTAAGGAAAGGAAAATAGTAACGAATCAGAATCAAAGAGCACGAGGTATTTTGCTTCACTTTTGGACGATCTGTTGACTCAAGCTAACCAATTAAGAGCCTGTCCGGAAAGCCACGTTGGAAATTGATTTGGGTGTAATTGGATACAATTATACAGTTTTGCATGTTTGTTTGGCCACTTGGTCAGCATATAATTGAATATAATTGGAGGGGTATAATTACACTTTCCAATTCTCAAGGGGAGGTGAGAATTGGTGGTAATTATATTGTGTAATTACAAGGTTACTTTTTAGTTTTTTTCTTTTTCTTTTTATTTGAAATTTATTTTCATTATAAATTTTTATTTCTATCTTATTCTATTTTATTTTTACTTTTAAATTTCTTTTGAAATTTTAAAATATATTTTTCTTTGTACATTATTTATCTTTTATTCCTCTACTTTTACTTCTTCTGATTCAATGTAATTGCTTATATTTTATTTTTATTTATTTTATTATTGTATTTTTTTAAACTACACCTCATAATATTAAAAATAATGAGTCATTAACAAACTAGGCATATAATGAGTGATGCAATTAAAGTAAAATTTTGTTGTTGAATGTGGTTATAAACTTATTATGTTTCCTAATCTTAAGTTGCAGTGGAACTTATTATTATTATGTTGAAATTTGACATATTTTAAACTATTTTATTTTATTTTTGAATTTTAAAATTATGTTATATTCATGGTTCTAATTTGCTTGTTTTAGTAGTATTGACTCATATTATATGTTCATTTTTTAGTTAGAATTGATAGATTAGTTTTGTCAAACATTTGAATAATGTTATGATATTATATTTATAAATATTAATTTATTTTATCAAACATGAATTTCACGATGTTTTTACGGGAAATATATTTTTAGTTTTTGTAAGTATCTAAATTAAATATTATTAAATTAAAAAAAAATTTTATTTTTATAATATTAGTTATAAATATATGATTACTAATTAATGTATATTCACGAAAAAATATATATCTTAAATACCAAATATAATATTATTTATACTCATAAAATTTTATAGACATATTTATTATATTAATTTTTAAGTTTTGATAATTATATTATTTAAAATTTAATCTAACTATGTAATTATACTTGCGCAACCAAATAGTCAAATAAACAAGTCGTGGTAATTACATAACTATGTAATTACTAGACGGGTAGTAATTACACCAATTCCAATTACCTGGTGGCTTTCCAAACAGACCCTAAATGTGTATTTTTCTTTGCAAGAAAATGATTTTAAGTGAGTAAAACCTACTACTCGATAGCTATTGCAATACACCAATAACAGATAGAGGAAATTTGTTCGACTAGACCTACAATCTCTTGAAAATTAATGATGATATTCTTAGCTAAAATATTTTGTACGTCTTTTGAGATAATTTCTCTTCATGAAATTTTGGGTTTACCTCGTTTACGTTTAACACCTTCAATCATCATATTGTTGTACGTGTGGACTATTTCATTTTGAAGATCTATATAGGATATTTTTGAATGACTTTGCAAACACCGACTATTTTTGAATAACCATTCCGAAAATTGGCTAGTCCATGTTATTTTACCCAAAAATGAAGTTGTAAGCCCAGTCCATTGATCTGATAAAGCTGGCCCATAGTAAAGTTTAGCGGGTCTGACTGAAATTAAAAAAAGCCTGATTTACAAGTGGTCATTCAAAAATAGTCACCGTTTCAAAGTAATCGAAATTTAGCCACTTTTTATATAAAGATAAATCTGAACGAAAACATTGTTCAAAATCCGAAAAATACTCAAGTATGTTATATTGGAGTTCCAGCATAAGTATAGTAGAACTCCAGCATATAAAAATGGAGTTCCAGCATAAGTATACTGGAACTCCAGCATAATAATGGAGTTCCAGTATAATACACCGGTCCAACATAATATGTTGGAAGTTCATACACATGTGCTCCAATCTCCAGTATATTATGTTGGAACTTTCCGCGGGTTGGAGTTCCAGCATAATATGCTGAAAGTTCATACATAGGTGCACCAATCTCCAATATATTATGCTGGACCGATCCCCGTTGCAGCAAAACAATGGCTATTTTTCAATAACTTTGCAAACACTTGTTATTTTTAAATGACCAGTCCGAAAACTGGTTAGTCCGTGCTATTTTTACTAATGAAACTGAAGTATTGAAGGACACACTTGAAAGTATAATTCGCATATGCAAAATTTACCTAGCGACCTAGTTGAAACAAAAAGAGAAAACAACACTGTATAGCCGTTGTAAAAATAATAGCCAAAAAAATGTATATATATCTATACACACACATATATACATTCTGTATGTTATATACAAAAATTGTACAAATTTTATATACTTTTTCGACTACCAAATATAAATAATTTCTGACGCGGGCTAAAAGTGATATTACCCCAAACAAAAATTAGTGTGGCATGACCCTCAAAGGGAGTGGTCTTAGCGAGATTTTGTCCTTTCTTATGGTCTTAGCAAAATGTTTCATTTTTTTTTACTTGAACACCATAATTCTTTAATTTTTAGAGCATGAAATTCTTGTTTGATAAGTTGTGTTTAAAATTTTAATTCAGACAGAGATTTTGGTGATTTACTAGAAAAATCTCAAAACTTAATTGTCGGACATGACAAAGTATTGAAGAAGAAAAAGTGGGTCTTTTTGATTTAGTGTTATTCGACGAAATTGGTAGTGAGGAATATTTATGTTGGTATTTAAAAGCTTTATTTCAAATTTGAGATTAGTTGGACCAGATTTGGGGTGGTGTGATCGAAATTGAAGTTGCAAATTCAAAAAATACTTTATTAAAACATATCAAAAAAAGTATGCCAATACGGTAGACTTCGATGAATAACTAACAAATAAGCAGACAAAATATAGAATCAACTCTGCCGACCATGTAAAGAAATCTCTGAAGAGCAGAAGTATGCCAATCTGATAGACTTTGATGAATAACTTAATAGATAGGTAGACAAAATATAGCATCAACTCTACCGACCAGGTAGAAAAATTCCTGAAGAGCAGAAGAATGACAATTCGGTAGACTTCAATGATATTAACATATAGATAGAGTAATAACTAATAACATCAACTCTAGCAGATTGATGTATGTTATATACAAAAATTGTACAAATTTTATATAATTTTTCGGCTACCAAATATAAATAGTTTCTAACGCGGGCTAAAAATGATAATACCCCAAACAAAAATTAATGTGACATGGCCCTCAAAGGGAGTGATCTTAGCGGGATTTTCTCTTTTCTTATGTTCATAGCAAAATGTTTCATTTTTTTTTTTACTTGAACACCATAATTCTTTAATTTTTAGAGTTTGAAATTCTTGTTTGATAAGTTGTGTTCAAAATTTTAGTTCAGACAGAGATTTTGGTGATTTACTAGAAAAATCTCAAAACTCCGTTGTCGGACCTCACAAAGTATTGAAGAAGAAAAAGTGGGTCTTTTTGATTCAGTGTTATTCGACGAAATTGGTAGTAAGGAATATTTATATTGGTATTTGAAAGCTTTATTTCAAATTTGAGATCAATTGGACCAGATTTGAGATAGTTTGATCGAAATTGAAGTTGCAAATTCAAAAATACTTTATTAAAACATACCAAAAAAAGTATGCCAATACGGTAGACTTCGATGAATAACTAAAAATAGGTAGACAAAATATAGAATCAACTCTACCGATCATGTATAGAAATCTCTGAAAAGCAGAAGTATGCCAATCTGATAGACTTTGATGAATAATTTAATAGATAGGTAGACAAAATATAGCATCAACTCTACCGACCAAATAGAGAATTCCCCGAAGAGCAGAAATATGACAATTTGATAGACTTAAATGATCTTAACAAATAGATAGAATAATAACTAATAAGATCAACTCTACCAGATTGATAGAGAAATCCTAAAGAGCAAAAGTATGACAATCCGGTAGACTTTAATAAGTAATTTCATCCGATAGAGAAACCCCTAAAAAATTTATGCGGGTGCACGATCAATCTTTGAATATCGCCAATTTTTGGGATATTCTGCCAAGACCATTCCCAAAAAGTCCCTGTTTAGCTAGCGGATATAGTAATTGTTTTTTGTTCAACCGCAGAATGTCTAACTTGCCCTATTTTCTTTTATGCTTGGCCAAAGAGGCTTTCTTTTCAAAGTTGATAAGTACTCTACATGACATGTATATTATATACGGAATTAATCGTTTCTTACTAATGATTAATTACTATGTATTCTTACTTTAATATAAGCACTTAATTTTATCATATTTTAATATGAATTGACGTGTGGATCGAACCCGAGCAAGTTTTGTCGTGTTTGTTACCTTTCTTCTCAAGCTTTGTTGTTTTTCAGTTCTGCATTACAATCATATTCTATTGTCCACTAACTGAACGTACCATTGCCTCCATAATTCATACTATCAGTTCTATATCCAAAAACCTAAAATCAATCTAATCTCATTTAATGCTACCGTAGATACTGAAATTTTAACACATCAAGATAAATACGAAGTTCAAAACATCTCTTAAAATATTAGGAGTCTACTCGAGTTACTTGATGGCTATTCCATTCAAACCCGAATTCATGCTTATAAATAAGGTTATATATGTCCATCAAAGAGGATCTCAGCAATTCCATAAACTCTCGGAATATGAAAATTTTGTAATATTCATTATGAGATCAAAGACATATCAAATATGTCTTGCTTAAAGTCCTTTATTCGAGAAATACGCCGCTAAGGGCCTCAAATCACGTAGAATAAATCGAAGGAAAAACCAAGGGATAAATAGAGTTGTAACCTACATTCTTTATCAGTAAAATCCTTTTTTTTTTATAATTGTTCGTGATTGCAATTTTATTTTTCTTTGCATAAAGTTGTTACAAACCGTTGTATTAGAAAAAAATCAAGTTAATATATCGAATTAATTATGTGATGATATGTCATGACACGTGGATCAATAAAGGAATGACAGTTGGCGAAGAATAGTTGAAGAGGCACGAGCTTTAACAGACACGAGCAAAGATCCAAGAAAATAAGAAGGAATGGAAACTCGAACCTCTTGATAATTTGAAGAAGTATCAGAGGAATGAACCTAGATAGCAAAAAAGTTTAGATACGTATTATCGGTAGTTAATGATCATTAATTACGGAAAACATTATAGAATCTGTACTAAACAGTTACGATTGTCAATTATAACGTTATATTAAATGTCATTAATTGCCCATAATAAATCCATTATGGGAGGAAAGAAACGTATTACTTAAAAATAGCTGTAAAAGGTAAGGAATAAATATTTGTAAGGACACGAAATACTATTGGAATACACTGATTTACGTTGCTTTTTATCCAGCTATTGTTTACATCAATTATTCTTATTTCTATTTGATTATCAGTAACCCGAGTTCTTCTAATAACGATCTTTGACCGAAATTACTATTTTCTGGTTAAACAATTTGGTTCCGTTACCGAAAATCTGATAATCTATTACTTCCTAAATTAACTTTTTTTCAAATAAATCATGTCAAATGTCAATGACAACAATCAAGGAGACCATCTATTCCAGGAGAATCAACAAGGCGATGGAACCCCGGTCCTTTTCTCACGAAATTCTCCTCGACAATCTCGAGAAGGAACTCCTGATGGATCTCAATCAAATGCAAATGATCAGTTTGAAAATGATGAGGATATCAACGAAGATTTGAAAAAGTTAATCACTAAACAGGCCAGCAATGCTCTTGAGGCCTTCGCAAACCAGTTACCAGTTGTGCCGCCAACATCAACTCCAAACAACAACACCTTAGAAAATACTCACTTAGGACTCGTTAACTCGGGCAGTGGAGGAACTCCTAGCGAATCTCGTGATGGAGGGTCAGGTAACCCAATTAATTCTGATTTACAAAATTTAGTACTAACTTTGCATAAATAGCTCAAAGAACAGAGCGACCGCATAGAGCAAATACCTGGAGTATCGTCTGTAATCAAGGGAATAATAGATATGGACAAATACTCACAACAACCTTGGAATCCAAATGCTGCTCCTCTACCAATTTCGAAGAATTTTAAGATGCCCAATATTCTAAAATATGATGGAACAACCGATCCACGGGATCACGTAACTGCATTCACAACTGGTGTAAAAGGCAACGACTTGACCAAGCAGGAAATTGAATCAGTATTGGTCAAAAAATTCGTAGAAACACTCACTAAGGGAGCATTAACATGGTATTCTCTTTTACCCGAAAATTATATAGATTCTTTTGCTAAACTTGCAGATTCATTCATCAAAGCACACTCGAGAGCTCAAAAAGTTGAGAAAAGAATGGAGGACATTTTTAAAATAAAGCAAGGAGATACAGAACTTCTCAGGGAATTCATAGACAGGTTCCAGCGTGAAAGGATGATTTTTCCATGTGTACCAGATAACTGCCACGAGGAGACTCAAGGAAAGTCTACGAGAATTTCTTGCTACAACTTAGAATGATGTTTATAATAGATAAAACACGAAGCTGCGTATAGAAGAGGATACTATCATTCAATCTCGAAGGGATGAAAAGGTAAGTTCAAGGCGAGCTGAAACTGAAAAAGGTCCGGTAAAAATAGGTACAAACCTTACATGGGACTAGCAGGAAGAGACTCACGTTCGAAATAGGAAAACCCAAGGTACGATTATAGATCAAGATATAGGGAGTCAGGTTCATCATCTAGGTTCGGGAAAAAATGAAACACGCGAGACACACATGGTGATGACAGAATCTCTAAGGCGAAGATCGGTGATTATAGTTTTAATGTAAGCACTTCCGAATTGGTGGCTGTTTTAAGGAGCATGGGCGACAAGGTACGTTGGCCAAAAGAAATGAGATCAAACCCGAACAGGCGAAATCCTGATTTTTGGTGCGAGTTTCACCATGCTCACAGTCACAAAATGGCAGATTGTAGATTACTGTAAGGCGAAGTAGAACATTTAATGAAACAAGGGTATTTAACTGAATTTTTTAGTGAAAAAGGAAAGCAGGCAGATATGAAAAACAGACAGGAGCCTCCAAAACCCCCTTCACCAAAAAGGAAGGTTAATGTCATAAGTGGTGGATAAGAGATCAATGGCGTAACAACAACGAGGAAGGTGTCAAAAATAATGGTTACACACGGGAAGCGAGTTCGACAAGTTTTAGAAGAAGATAATATTACATTCGATGATGCAGACGCGAATGGCGTGCTAACCCCACATATTGATGCACTAGTAATATCTTTACTTGTACATGACACTAATGTGAAACGAGTTTCGATTGATCCAGCTAGTTCCGTGAATATCATTATATTAAGAGTGATAAATGAGATGCAAGCTGATGATAAGTTATTACCCAAGGCTCATACATTGTCCAATTTTGACAACTCGAGCATCTTAACAAAAGGCGAGATAACACTCACCACATTCGGTGAAGGAGTAGTCAAAGATATCAAATTTCAAGCGGTGGAAATTGATATAGCTTATAACATGGTTCTTGATAGACCATGGATTCATGAGATAGAAGTTGTTCCATCGACTTTGCATCAAGTTATTAAATTCCCTTCATGATGGGGAATACAGCAAATCCGTGGTGATCAACAAGCATCTAAGAGCATTAATTTTGTAGCGGATTCAAGCATAAAAGGTGAAGAAAAATAGCAATCACAGAATCCAGTTGAGGAAGTTTCAACACAAGCCTCAACTAAGCACAAGCGAATAGATGTAGACTCGAGGCCTGATACCATTCAAGAACTAGAGAAAAATGAAAACATCAAAACAACGATTGAGGAATTTGAAGCTGTAGTACTATTTTCACCCTGGCCTGAAAGGAAAGTTTATATCGGGACCAACCCGAGTCAACAAATGAAAAGGTAAGTTGACTGAATTCTTAAAACTAACGTAGATTGTTTTGCCTGATCCCATTCTTATATGACATTTATACCTCCGTAAGTGATGACCCACAAACTAAACAAAGATCTATCATACTCGCCTGTCAAACAAAAGAAAAGAAAGCAAGGATCTTTCAAAAACTAGGTAATTCAAGATGAGGTGCAAAAACGTTTAAAAAGTGGGTCCATCCGCAAGGTAAAATATCCAAATTGGCTAGATAATACTGTAGTAGTACCGAAAAAGAACGGTATGTGGCGAGTTTGTGTGGATTACACTGACATAAATAAAGCTTGTCCTAAGGATTGTTTTCCATTACCGCATACAGATCAACTAATCAATGCTACTGTAGGACATGAATTGTTAAGTTTTTTAGATGCATACTCAGGGTATAATCAAATAAAAATAGATCCTATAGATGGGGAAAAAAATTCATTTATAACATATAGGGGGACTTACTGTTACAAAGTAATGCCGTTCGGTCTCAAGAATGCTGGATCCACATATCAAAGGCTGGTAACCAAAATGTTCCAAGAACATTTAGGGAAAACCATGGAGGTCTATATAGATGACATGCTGGTCAAGTCACAATAAGCAGGGGATCATATTCAACACTTGTCTGATACATTTCAGATTCTACGTAAATTTAATATGAAGTTAAATCCTAAGAAGTGTGCATTTGGAGTTTCGTCTGGTAAGTTCTTGGGATTTCTTGTTTCTAACTGTGGTATTAAAGTAAATCCCACGCAAATTAAAGCTATCGAGGATATTTCGAATATACTGACGAGTAAAAGAAAGTACAAAGATTGATGGGAAGAATAACTGCATTGGGAAGGTGTAACGACCCGACTGGTCGTTTTAAGAAATTATGCCCCGATACCCTATTAACTGCTTTCCCCGTGTTTATTTCTGCTATTTTGATTTATGGGGATGTTCGGTTTTGAGTTTCAAAGAGTTTTGGGACACTTAGTCCCTAAATGAATGCTTAAGTGTTGGAAATTTGATCATAGTCGGAATAGTGTAAAGACGACCTCGTAATGGAATTCCGGTGGTTCCGTTAGCTCTGTTGGGTGATTTTGGGCTTAGGGGCATGTTCGGATTGTGTTTTGGAGGTCCGCAACTAATTTAGGCTTGAAATGCCAAAAGTCGAATTTTGGAGATTTCCGGTCCAATAGTGAGATTTTGATTTGAGGGTAGGAATGGAATTCCAGAAGTTGGAGTAGCTCAATATTGTTGAATGTGACGTGTGTGCAAAATTTCAAGACATTCGGACAGGGTTTGATAGACTTTTTGATCGAAAGCGTATTTTTAGAGCTTTGAAAATTTTAGGCTTGAATCCGTGGTTGATTCGTCATTCCGATGTTGTTTTAGGTGTTTTAAGAATTGATATAAGTTTGGAAAGTGGTGTTAGACTTGTTGGTGTCTTTGGTTGAGATCTTGGGATGATTTTGGATGATTGTCGGAAGAATTGGAAGTGGTTTGCAGCAGCTGAAGCTGCTGATATCTGTCATAACCGCACCTGCGGTTGGGTTCCACAAGTGCGGAGCCGCAGAAGCAGCGGAGAGATTGCAGAAGCAGCGGAGAGATTGCAGAAGTGGGAGCTTCACCGCAAAAGCGGCCTCGCATCTGCGAAGGGTTAACCGCAGGTGCGGAAGCTGGGCTTTAAGTGAAAAGTCGCAGATGCAATCAAATCCTCACAGAAGCGAGACCGCAGAAGCGGAATAACTGGGCAAAAATATATAAATACTTGCCTTCGCAAAATTTAGCTATTTTTCACCTCTTTTCAAACGGGAAGAAGCTTTTGGAGCATTTTTCAAGAGAGATTTTCAGAGGAGTCCATTGGGATTTCGGCTATTTGGAGTCGAGTACTCGTGGCAAGAGCGTGGTTTCAAATTGATTTGAGCCGGTTCGAGGTAAGTGGCTTGCCTAACCTTGTGTGGGGGACCTTCCCATTAGGATTTGGTATATTTGATAATTGAAATGCCTTGTCCGTGAGGTGACGAGTGCGTACTTGAGCTAATTGTTGAAAATCCAATTTTCTTTAAGTAATTTCAATTGTGTTCCTTTTTTCTATTTTATACTACTTGCAAATTCAAGACTGTTGTTAGCGTAGAAAAGCATGTTTAATTGACTTAATTGCGTACTTGCTTAAACTGCCTTAATTGCATTATGGGAAGCATGTTAGGTTAGATTTACCTGTTTACTTGGTACGAAATTGAGCTTAATTGAGTATTCTTGTGTTGCTGCTGTGTGTTTTACGTTGGGACTACATGACGGCATCCTGGGAGATCCCCTGTATGTACTTATATTTTAAAATGAGGTGCGGGATACCAAGAGATCCCTGGTACGTATGTTGAGGATACCAAGAGATCCTCGGGACACCAAGAGATCCCTAGCATATATTGAGGATACCAAGAGATCCTCGGGATACCAGTAGATCCCTGGTGTACATTAAGGATACCAAGATATCCTCGGGATACCAAGAGATCCCCGGCATATATATTGAGGATACTGAGAGATCCTAGGTTTTGTCACACTTCCTTTTTACATACACCCCCGAAGAGGGTATAATAAAGGGAGTTTTTCCAATTAAAGGACAATTGAAATGGGATTCATTTATTAAGAAATTCAGAGTCGCCACTTGGGAGATTTATGGTGTCCCAAGTCACCGGTTGAATCCCGAATCGAGGAAAGAGTTGACTCTGTTTAACAGTCCGCAAACCAGAAATCCGAGTAAGGAATTCTGTTAACCTGGGAGAAGGTATTAGGCATTCCCGAGTTCCGTGGTTCTAGCACGATCGCTCAACTGTCATATTCAGCTTAAATTATCTGATTTGAAATAATTATTAAACTATATGCAAATTGTGACCTTAACTGCTTTTATTTATTTTTAAGAGAATTGCAACGCTATTAAAACACATCTCGAACTACGTCACATAAATGCACCCTTGGGTTTTGACGTATTTTAACATCGTTGAGATTTGGATTTGGGTCACATAAATGTGCACCCAAGTTTAAGAAGGTAAAAATATTAAATAATGCGCCTAAAGCAACTAACGCGTTGTTAACTTTGCGGGAGGCCATGGAAGTTCGTTAAATGACACATCCCCAGTTCTACATATTTTGTAGAAATGATTAATGAGGGCCACGCAATTTGTTATTTTATTTGGCACGGCGCACCTCCTAATTATTAAAGGGACTTAATTATTTAATACTAAATATGGTTGAAATCCTAAGTCATTAATTAAAGGCTCAAATAGAAAAAGGGATTACTTATTTTATACGAGAGCTAACAACTCGTCTATACAGAGAACAACCTGGCCCGCCGTTAAATGGATGACCAAGCTTGGGCCTAAGACTAGGCCCAAATTTGAGGCTTCAGCAAGCTTAATGTCTGGGACTCAACGTCGAACTCTTGCAAGCTCAAAACTGCCGAAAATAACCAGTTCTGTTGGGCACCACAGATAGCATTGATACAAACAACATTGATACTCACATATTAACATGACATTAATGACTAAGCTCCTGATTTAAACTCCCTTTGACACAAATTAACATGTTTAAAATTAGAGAAAAGCATGCACGATAGAAAAGTTTGCAGATCCCCAAAGTCTAATCAGATGCCCTCAAAACTAAAATCATGGAAAAAGCTAATGTTGAAATATGGACCAGGATTTAATTACTAGCCTTTTTAAGCATCTGCTGCACTAGCACTAATATGAACATACATATTAATTCTACAAAGTATCTCAGGATTATAAAATATCTCAAATCTGAAATTTAGACTAACATTTAAAGCATGATGGAAAATTATGAAAGCACTTGAAAGGAGTTATTACCACTACAACTTAAGATCTATGAACAACAGAAGTTCAATTATCATAACTTGGCCAAACTATTAGGGAAATATCCAATTCGCATACACTGAATAAGTGATAGAACCAGATATTTTCGAATCAAGTACTACCTTCAGCTAATATAGATTGCAAATCAAACTATACTACCGGAATTAATAACTACATAACTCTTCGGTGAACTTTGACACTTGAAGGGATCAGGGAGATGATGAACTAAAAGCTAACATATGAATTATTTCTATTAAAGTTACAAACCAATTATAAACTTAGCTTAAACAAAGGACTATAGTAAGTAACACAAGCAGGTTATACAACAAACTGAAAAAGACTCTTATGCTTCAACCTCTTCATGTCAGTTCATTTCCAATTGTTCATTTCACAATCATCAAGGTTACAGGGGTGTACCTGGAAAGTGCAATGGAACAAAATAGATGGAGGTCAGTAGTCGAGCAGCAGAAGAAATGAAATAGAAACCAGCTTTAAATCTGGTAGAACAGTACCCCTAAACCAACAGCTTGAGAACCAACTTTCCAAACAAGCTCAAATCTGATTTATAACCCCAATTCGAATTGAAACAAGAATCCAACCACAGATTCAACTCAAGCTCAGTTTTGAAAGACCAAATTAAACCATTTTAACCCAATTGAATCACAAATGACTTTAGCAAAATAGAAAACCCTAAGGATGAAATCGAGACCAATGAAACAGTAGACTTTTGTTCAGTTATTTCTTTTTAAATGGATCTCTCCAGCTCTCTTCTTCTGATTCTATACCCTTAAACTCTTAAACTCTAAAGTTTCTTCTATCAATGTGTGTTCAACTTCAGACTTTCAGAATCTTATTTTTAATCTCCTTCCTCCTTAATGCTCTTAATGTTATGTATATCAATGCATACGAATGTCTATCAGAATATTTTTAGTGGATTCTTTCACTCAATGCTCACAGGGTTCCTCCTAATTTTTCAGATTCTTCCTCCTTCCTCTAAGGTCTGAACGTATCCATTTTATATCCCCAACCTTAACCCTTTTCCAGCTCTTAAGAGCACTAGACACCTGTATTTCAACCTTTTCAATTAAGAAAATATTTTCCCCATGTTATTCTCTGATCCTCCAACCTCTAAAGACACTAAGCAGAGTGTCAGCTCCACTACTAATCCCCTTTCCCATTATTTTAATTCATTGGTATGGGCACGCCTATATTTTAATCCTGGAGTGCCTTGACATCCAGTGTTGGCATACCACTTAGTTATAATTCCCAAATAAATCCTAAAAACCTTATTAATATTCTGAAAGTTCTAAGTATTCACAAATTAAGGCTATTCAATCTCTTACACAAACAAAATCTACCAACAGTCTAAAAATTCGAAGAGCAAGAAAAATCATAGAACACACTGACCAAACAAACAAAAATAAAAAGAAAGGAGTAGAAGAAGAACAAAATGGAACAAAAATAAATAAAAATAAATGAAAAGTGAAGCAGCATACCTAATGAATATCTCAGACTGTGAAGAAACGGGACTTGAAGCTTCAAACCTTCGGATTTTCGGTCAAATATGATATTAATTGTATGTTCTCATAGAGAACAAACGAGTAACATCACATTCAACCGAAATCACCCGCAGCATTTTGATTTGGATTTTTGGGGTTTTAGGGTTGGACCTTTGATCTAATATTCGAGGGGTTCTAGGATGATTCGAAGGAAAATAATCAGAGATTGGGGAAGGGGTAACCACGAAGATTCTAGGGTGTAATTTTGGGACAGTTTGGAGATGGCGCCCCCACCGGGGAATCTTGTGGCGGCGCTAGGGTTCTTCGATTCGAATCGATATTTGACAGATTTGCCTGTGATTCGAAGGGGTTTGGATATTTGGGAAGAAGAGTTTGAAGGGAGTATTTGGTGTTAAGGTGGAGGCCATTGGGCCACCGGAACCGCCGTAAGNGGGGGGGGGGGGTTTTAAGGGGGGTAGGGTCTGTTGGTCACTTATATACGTGGGGCGGAATTGAATCCAGGCCGTTTGATCAAATGAGATCAACGACTTGGATTAATTAGCTTATTGGAAACGGGGTCGTTTGATCTTAGTGGGGGACCGGGTCGGTCCAAGGAAAACGGGTCAGGTTGTGGGGAGTGTTTTGAGTCGTTGGATGGAAAATATATGGAGGTCTGAGATTAATTGACGTTGAAATGACGTAGTATTCTCACCATACTACGTCGTTTTAAACGTCTCAGGGATTGAAGGTTTGGACCAGGTAAGGGGTGATTTTGGGCCGGTTTTGGTTGGGTTTTAGGTGTATTTGGTTTGGGTTTTCATTTGGGCTGAGGTTTTGGCCCAATTCTAGTTCCCTTCTTTTTCCTTTTTCTTTTATTTTCTTCATAAATTATGTTCAAAATTAAAACCCTAAAATTATAAAACCAAATTAACTTAAGAATACTAGCTATCTCTAAATAACAATTATTTCAAATAATTAAGTACCAAAATCACACAATTAAACCTAAAAATGCAAAGTGCATTATTTTTTATGATTTTCTAATTATTGTAAAATAAATAATTTACTATTTAACTCAAATTATAAAATTAAATCCTAAATACAAATGCAACCTATTTTTGTATTTTCTTATTAATTGATCAAATAAACATGCACACACACAAACACAAACAATAACTGAAAATCACGAAAATTCACAAAATTGCCCACAAAGAAAAATTGTTTAATTTTGAATTTTATGGGAATAATTCATATAGGCAAAAATCACGTGCTCACAGCTGCCCCTCTTTGTCAGGAAACACGAAGAGTTTTCGTGCAAAGATAAAGTGAGCGGATACGTGCGATTTTTGCCCGTTCAAATATTCCGTGTGAAGCATTTTTTTTGAAAGATTTGAACGAACCTCTGCTTCAAAATTTTCCTACATATCCTAGGCTAAAAAGGAATCAGGTCAATGTAGTTCGGGAAGTTTTGGTAGCTGGGACTACCATGAAGCTGTGATTTCATTGTTACTGCTGCTGCTGCTGCTACTACTGCTTACTGACCTCCTTATTACACCGTGCTAAAAATAAAGAAGCTAGACTAAGCTATAGTCTATGAATTACAAAGATTTATTTTCAAACTTGTTCTTGCGACTGTTGTTGCCTCATCGACTTGTATTTCCTCCGAAATTTCCTTGTTCTTGTCTTGCATCATACTCTTGAGATGCTCTCCCCTCTTGTCAGGCGGATACCTGATTGTTGATCCTGAACTGCTTCCTCTCTTCCTGTGAAACTCGAATTGTTTTTCTTTCAAAATTTGAATCGTCTTCTTCTGAACATTGCTGCCTTCCCCTGATTTTCCAGGTGGATGCCCGACTTCAAAATTTACAACTATTGTTCCTTGTTCTCCACGTGGACGCCTGATTTCAACTACCTTCAACTATTGTTCCTTGTTCTCCAGGTGGACGCCTGACTTCAACTATCTTTAACTATTGTTCCTTGTTCTCCAGGTGGACGCCTGACTCCAAAATCTACAACTATTGTTCTTTGTTAAAAATGTCAACTTTTGTTCTTATTCTCCAGGTGGACGCCTGACTTCAACAATTACAGCTTTTGTTCCTTATTCTCCAGGTGGACTCTTGACTTCAACAATTACAACTATTGTTCCTTGTTCCCCAGGTGGACGCCTGACTTCAACTATCTTCAACTTTTGTTCCTTGTTCTCCAGGTGGACGCCTGACTTCAACTATCTTTAATTATTGTTCCTTGTTCTCCAGGTGGACGCCTGACTTCAACTATCTCTAACTATTGTTCCTTGTTCTCTATGTGGACGCCTGACTTCAACTATCTTCAACTTTTGTTCCTTGTTCTCCAGGTGGACGCCTGACTTCAAATATCCTCAACTATTATTCCTTGTTCTCCAGGTGGATGCCTGACTTCAACTATCTTAAACTATTGTTCCTTGTTCTCTAGGTGGACGCCTGACTTCAACTATCCTCAACTATTGTTCCTTGTTCTCCAGGTGGACGCATAACTTCAACTATCGTCAACTATTATTCCTTGTTGTCCAGGTGGATGCCTGACTTCAACTATCCTCAACTATTGTTCCTCGTTCTCCAGGTGGACGCCTGACTTCAACTATCCTCAACTATTGTTCCTTGTTCTCCAGGTGGACGCTTGACTTCAACTATCTTCAACTATTGTTCCTTGTTCTCCAGGTGGACGCCTGACTTCAACTATCTTCAACTATTATTTGTCATTCTTCAGGTGGACGCTTGACTTCAACTATCTTCAACTATTGTTCCTTGTTCTCCAGGTGGGCGCCTGACTTCAACTTTCCTCAACTATTGTTCCTTGTTCTCCAGGTGGATGCCTGACTTCAACTATCCTCAACTATTGTTTCTTGTTCTCCAGGTGGGCGCTTGATTTCAACAAAAATAGACAAAACAAAGAAAATTTTCTGCCCCAGTTTGGTGGCAGTTGGGTACTTGCTCTTCCTTCGCAGAAAATTTCTTCGTCATCAACAACATTTCCTGCTCCTGTTTCAAAACACAGAAAAATCTGGTCAGTTTAGGGTGTGGTGATTGGTTGTGATACTTCTGCTGGGGATGGTTTTCCCTTCTCTCCTTTCCATACTTGGTTTTATCCGATTGCCTTAACCTCGGTCGAGAATTTCCGACCCTCGAACTACTCCTTATCCACAAATTTCCCAACTGTTGCTTTCCACTTCTAGTCTTTCTCATCTGATCCCATTCCTTTAACGGAATCTTAGACCATTCCATCATTTGGATTTCCAATGACGCCTTTTACGACCCATCACAATATCGTCGGCCTGTCCTAGCCGCACTTCGCTTTGCACCATATTGGAAACTGGTAGTAAGCTTTGAAATTCCTTCTTATTTGTTAGAATCAAATTATCATTGAAAAAGCCTTAGCCAAAAGAAAAGAAATGTGATGATTTCAAAAGACAAAAATAAAAGAGAAAATCTTCCGTTAGAAGATAGTTTGAGGAAAGAAAAAGACTTATTTGAATGGGATAACCGATCCCAATGATCATGTTGTGCATTTTGGATTAATCAACCCAGTCTATTAAATTCAATCAATTTCCAATTGTCTTGATTTGCGCTTTAAGATTTCCACAACCCAATTTTTTCCCGAATCACCATCTTTGTTCTACTCGATGCCTCGACGGATCTCTGCCATCCACCTTATCTCATTTGCCCTTTCTATTCCTCGCCGCCCTATGGTGCCTGTGAAGTTTTTTACTGATAAGGCTCTCTCATTTCGGATTTCTCCCAGCTTTCATCGCCTTATAGTGCCCTTTGAGGGTTTTCACTATTAAGACTCTCTTATTTCCCTCATCCTTTGTCGCCTTACAGTGACCTTGCGGGTCTTCACCAATAAGACTCTCTTATTTTTTTATTTTTATTTCTTAAATTGGGGTGTTGCCCCTGGTATGAATCATCTTTACTTGCTTGACTTGGCACCTCTCGAAGACTGAACAGGAGGTCTTTCTTTGGACATCAATACGGGTTTTCATATATGGTTGGAAAGAAAAGGGTATCAATGCTCAAACCAAATTCAGCGGGTTAGAATTACAACTTTTGGAATCAAGTTTCCTGCTTGGGGATCTTTTGACTTTGTTTCACTATGACTGAGCCATGAAGCTGCCTACGTATCCTTAAGAGGAATCAGGTCAAACGTAGTTCACCCGATTTTCCTTGTTGTTATGCATTTTCTTTTCAATTATATTTTTTCTTTCTATTTTTTTTATTCCAAAAGAGGGGTATGAAATAAAATGAATAAAGCTCAAAAGGGGGAAAACAAAGGGTAAAGTATTTGGATAGCAGAACAAATTGCCTTCGTCATTTCAGTCTTCGAAACAATGCCAAATACAAACAATCACAATAAACCAAAGAAAATCATACATATTATCTTTTGACTGCATCAGAGTTAATTGCCATATCTACACATTTGCCTTCGATGTCTGTTAGATACAACACACCGTTGGATAACATTCCTGTCACAATGAACGGCCATTGCCAATTTGGGGCGAACTTGCCTTTTGCTTCGGCCTGACTTGAAAGGATACGTTTCAATACTTGTTGACCCACTTCAAACTTCCGGGGACATACCTTTTTGTTGTATGCTCTTGCCATTTTTTTATATAACTGACCATGACACACCGATGCCAATCTTTTCTCATCAATCAAACTCAACTGTTCCACTCGGGTTTTGACCCATTCATCATCATCAATCTCAGCCTCCGCGACAATTCGAAGGGACGGGATTTCAACTTCTGTCGGTATTACTGCTTCAGTGCCATATATTAACCAATAAGGAGTTGCACCTACTGAAGTACGAACAGTAGTGCGATAACCCAACAATGCAAATGGTAATTTTTCATGCCATTGCCTGGAACCTTCTACCATTTTCCTCAGCATTTTCTTTATGTTCTTGTTGGCCGCCTCGACTGCTCCATTCGCCTTGGGACGATATGGGGTATAATTGCGATGTGTAATCTCAAACTGTTGACATACTTCCTTCATCAAATTGTTGTTAAGATTAGCACCATTATCTGTGATGATTACCTTTGGGATTCCAAATCGACAGATGAATAGTTGATACTTCAACGGATCCAACCGTGAGATAAGTAGTATCTGACAACAGATGATGCTTCAACTTTTGTGTTACCCAAGTTAGGGCGCACCACGTCCTCTCTAGGCGAGTGTACTTAACCCTATAAATGGTGAACTTCTTGTACTTATTGTTTTGGAGTCAGATTGATTTTTTAGACTGGGCTGAGGATTCCTCATGCCATGCCATGCCATTAGAACCAGCGTAAAACAGCTGTACAGAAGAGAAAATAAGAAAAACAAAAAATAAAATATTAGGAATAACGAAGAAAAGAAATTTCTTTTTATTGGAAGAATACCAGATAACAAGGTTTGCACACTTTAAACAAACTGAAAATAAAATCTGGATTACAACCCCGTAGAAATAATCCAGACAAACTTGAAGGAAAATCAGAGCGAACTACCAAGACTCCTTCCTGGCTAGCCAAAAAGGAATATCTTTCCAATTACCACGCTTGGCATCTTAACCACTCAGTTTCCCATCAATATTTCCAAGATTATTACCAACTTTAATATCATCAGCTTTAATCATCACGTTCTCAAGAGGATTCGCATGCTCCCTGCCACTGTCATTGATCACGATTACCCCTTCGTGAATCATTCTTTCGATTTCCTTTTTCAAAGAATGACAATTCTCAATGCTATGCCCTTGGACATTAGAGTGATACATGCATCTTACAACAGGATTAAAGCATTTTGCATACGGGTCTGGAGTATAACCGAGGAGCGGCTCAATCAGGCCGGAACGCTTTAAATTTTCAAACAAACTTGCATAAGATTCTTCGAAAGCATTCTCTTTTTCAGTAATCTTTTTATTTTATACTCTGGCCTCGGTTGGAACCTTTTGCAGGCAGGTGACTGATATGCTTGAGGAGGCGGATGAGACTTTCGTGGGAGTGGCGCGGACCATCGCGGGCCTTGGAGATGTGGAGCATATGGTGGTGCAATGTGGATAGGATATCGGGGAAGTGATGGACTATTTCGGGGGTTCTGTGAAGAGAAATAGTAGTCGGGAGGATTAAAAGGAGATCCACGAAGTTGATATGGAGGCTGTTTAGCAAGAACGACCACTGGACCTTGTCGTTGGCGGGGCTCAACAACATCTTTTCTGTCCATGGGAAGATTATCCCGAACAACTTGTTCACTCCATCTGAGCCAAAAAAATCCTAAAACTTTCTTTAGGTTTCTTTTCTATCTGAGATATGGAGGAGTGATCTGGGACAAACATGATTTCTTCTATTTTCCCTTTTGATCTGGTTTGGTAATGGTAGTGGGCTAGTATGCTTAGGTGAACTAACTTCTTGAGTTCTGAACATCAACAACAAACTAGTCAGTGATTAGAGCTTAACAGATAGGTAATCACATACTGGCATGAATGCACCTAAGCAATTAACCATTTCTACCATGTGTTTACTTGGTTGCTTGTATCATCCCGACTTTTCCTGTTTGTGATTCCTCTCCCGTTTTCTTTTCCTTATTATTATTATTATTATTATTATTTTTTATTTTTTTTGTTGTGATCGAATCCTATAGAGATTGTCTACGTATCATGACCCTGCATGAATCAGACCGGGCGTCGTTCTGGCAGATAAGTGCAAAAATATTTTTTTTTGATTTTTTCAAATTTTCCATAAAAGAAAAATATTTTTATTATAAAGACACATTTTACTTCAAAATTAATGGACTTTAAAAGACTCTAACATCAAAATAGCAATACAGCCTAAAAATAGACTAATAGACTGTGACTGACAAATCCTTTTTTTTCTTTTTTTTTTTATAAAAAAAAATCATCATTGTTTCTCAAATATTTCATAAAAATATCCGGTCTTGTCAATACGGCCTTTCAACACTTCGAAGAAGTCGAAGAAGATTTAAAGGCTGTGTTTGCTAACCGGCCAAAAATTTTGAGAAATGACCAAAGGCGGTTGTTCTCGCAAAAACGGCCTTCCGCCGTCCTTTTGGGGACATTCAGCTATTTTGGAAAAGAATGATATCACCTTACTTATGGAAAAACTGTGATATTTATTTACCCCTAATTTTTCAGAATAGTTGAACCCGATATGGATTGCCTATGTATCCCACATCCGGTGAGAATCAAACTTACGTAGTTCTGCCGAGAAAGCAAAACCAGATGTTTTGAAAACAGACTCTTTTTCTTTTTTTCCTTTTTTTTCACAGGCAAATAAATAAACTATATTTTTTTGAAAACAAATTTTCTTTTCTTTTTTGTTTTTTCATTTTTCTCAAAAATTCGGCAGAGTTTCGATGCTATTTGGACATTGTTTTTTTCAAAACAGGCGATTAACTCTCTTCACCCTCACACTGCTATTTCTTTCCTTTTTAGAAAGCCAGTCAGCATGCAAATCCAAAACAAATAAATGCACAAGTAGGATGCATCAGGATGGTTCATTATTCCGGGTACACCTGTCCTAGACGGACCCAACCTCTGTGTTGAGTCCCCTAAGTCAAAACGCACATGATGCAGATAAGCGTTCCTACTAGGGATCCGACATGAGGCTGAGTTATTCTAGGTTTAAAAACCTGGGTATATGCTCTAGACTGTGTACCCAAGAGGACAACTTGAGTCGAGAAGGGGGCTACGTACCGGGAACCTAAAGGCCATCCGGCTTAATAACTTGTCCGACCTCTTTCTTACTTTAAGGTATGACACTAACAGAATAGGGAGTCTCGACCAGCGAGCACATCCCCGGAGGTGAGAAGAGAGGGGTTTCGCAACAGTTTTATATATAAAATTCACATAATATCAAAGTGGTAAAAAGCAACATTTGCACATTAGTCCCAAAACATGTAATAAAATCAAATAATATACAAGCCAAATACAACGAATATTCCAAGCTCGAATTCTTGAACCCTGAACCAAAGTTCCGGGTTCTTATCCCCAACAGAGTCGCCAGAGCTGTCATACCTCCTTTTTACCTACACCGCCGAAGAGGGTATAATAAATGGAGTTTTTTCAATTAAAGGACAATCGAAATGGGATTCATTTATTAAGAAGTTCAGAGTCGCCACTTGGGAGATTTATGGTGTACCAAGTCACCGGTCGAATCTCGAATCGAGGAAAGAGTTGACTCTGATTAACAGTCTGCGAACTAGAAATCCGAGTAAGGAATTCTGTTAACCCAGGAGAAGGTATTAGGCATTCCCAAGTTCCGTGGTTCTAGCACGATCGCTCAACTGTTATATTCGGCTTAAATTATCTGATTTGAAATAATTATTAACCTATATGCAAATTTTGATTTTAACAGCTTTTATTCATTATTAAGAGAATTGCAACGCTATTAAAACACATCTCGAACCACGTCACATAAATTCACCCTTGGTTTTTGATGTATTTCAACATCGTTGAGATTTGGATTTGGGTCACATAAAGGTGCACCCAAGTTTAAGAAGGTAAAATTATTAAATAATGCGCCTAAAGCAACTAACGCGTTGTTAACTTTGCGGGAGGCCATGGAAGTTCGCTAAATGTCACATCCTGAATTCTACATATTTTGTGGAAATGATTAATGAGGGCCACACAATTTGTTATTTTATTTGGCGCGGCGCACCTCCTAATTATTAAGGGGACTTAATTATTTAATATGGTTGAAGTCCTAATTCATTAATTAAAGGCTCACATGGAAAAAGGGATTACTTATTTTATACGAGAGCTAACAACTCGTCTATACGGAGAACAACCTGGCCCGCCATTAAATGGATGACCAAGCTTGGGCCTAAGACTAGGCCCAAATTTGAGGCTTCAGTAAGCTTAATGTGTGGGACTCAATGTCGAACTCTTGCAAGCCCAGAACTGCCGAAAATAACCAGTTCCGTTGGGCACCACAGATAGCATTGATACAAACAACATTGATACTCACATATTAACATGACATTAACGACTAAGCTCTTGATTTAAACTCCCTTTGACACATATTAACATGTTTAAAATTAGAGAAAAGCATGCACGATAGAAAAGTTTGCAGATCCCCAAAGTCTAATTAGATGCCCTCAAAACTAAAATCATGGAGAAAGCTAATGTTGAAATATGGAGCGGGATTTAATTACTAGCCTTTTTAAGCATTTGCTGCACTAGCACTAATATGAACATACATATTAATTCTACAAAGCATCTCAAGATTATACAATGTCTCAAATCTTAAATTTAGACTAATATTTAAAGCATGATGGAAAATTATGAAAGCACTTGAAAGGAGTTATTACCACTACAACTTAAGCTCTATGAACAACAGAAGATCAATTATCATAACTTGGCCAAACTATTAGGGAAATATCCAATTCGCACACACTAAATAAGTGATAGAACCAGATAATTCTCTAATCAAGTACTACCTTCAGCTAATATAGATTGCAAATCAAGCTATACTACCAGAATTAATAACTACATAACTCTTTAGTGAACTTTGACACTTGAAGGGATCAGGGAGATGATGAACTAAAAGCTAACATATGAATCATTTCTATTAAAGTTACAAACCAATTATAAACTAGCTTAAACAAAGGACTATAGTAAGTAACATAAGCAGGTTATACAACAAACTGAAAAAGACTCTTATGCTTCAACTTCTTCATGTCAGTTCATTTCCAATTCTTCATTTCACAATCATCAAGGTTATAGGGGTGTACCTGGAAAGTGCAATGGAACAAAACAGATGGAGGTCAGTAGTCGAGCAGTAGCATAAATGAAACAGAAACCAGCTATAAATCTGGTAAAATAGTACCCCAAAACCAACAACTTGTGAACCAACTTTCCAAACAAGCTCAAATCTGATTTATAACCCCAATTCGAATTGAAACAGGAATCCAACCACAGATTCAACTCAAGCTCAGTTTTGAAAGACCAAATTAAACCATTTTTAACCCAATTAAATCACAGATGACTTTAGCAAAATAGAAAACCTTAAGGATGAAATCGAGACCAATGAAACAATAGAATTTTGTTTAGTTATTTCTTTTTCAATGGATCTCTCCAGCTCTTTTCTTCTGATTCTATATCCTTAAACTCTTAAATTCTAAAGTTTCTTCTATCAATGTGTGTTCCACTTCAGAATTTTAGAATATTTTTTTTAATCTCCTTCCTCCTTAATGCTCTCAATGTTCTGTATATCAATGCATACGAATGTCTATCAGAATATTTTTAGTTTATTCTTTCACTCAATGCTCTCAAGGTTCCTCCCAGTTTTTCAGATTCTTCCTCCTTCCTCTAAGGTCTGAACGTATCCATTTTATATCCCCAACCTTAACTCTTTTCTAGCTCTTAAGAGCATTAGACACCTGTATTTCAACCTTTTCAATTAAGAAAATATTTCCCCCATGTTATTCTCTGATCCTCCAACCTCTAAAGACACTAAGCAGAGTGTCAGCTCCACTAGTAATCACCATTCCCATTATTTAATTCATTGGCATGGGCACGCCTATATTTTAATCCTGGAGTGCCCTGACATCCAGTGTTGTCATACCACTTAGTTCTAATTCCCAAATTAATCCTAAAAACCTTATTAATATTCTGAAAGTTCTAATTATTCACAAATTAAGGCTATTCAATCTCTTTCACAAACAAAATCTACCAACAGTCTAAAAATTCGAAGAGCAAGAAAAATCATAGAACACACTGACCAAACAAACAAAAATAAAAAGAAAGGAGTAGAAGAAGAACAGAATGGAACAAAAATAAATAAAAATAAACGAAAAGTGAAGCAGCATACCCAATGAATATCTCGGACTATGAAGAAACGGTTTGAATCTTCAAACCTCTGGATTTTCGGTCAAATATGATATTAATTGTATGTTCTCATAGAGAACAAACAAGTAACATCACATTCGACCGAAATCACCCGCAAAATTTTGATTTGGATTTTTGGGGTTTTAGGGTTGGACCTTTGATCTAATATTCGAGGGGTTCCAGGATGACGGGGAAGGGGGAACCACGAAGATTCTAGGGTGTAATTTTGGGATAGTTTGGAGATGGCGCCGCCACCGGGGAATCTTGTGGTGGCGCTAGGGTTCTTCGATTTGAATCGATATTCGACAGATTTGCCTGTGATTCAAAGGAAGGGGTTTTGATGTTCGGGAAGAGGCGGTTGAAGGGAGTATTTGGTGTTAAGGTGGAGGCCATTGGGCTACCAGAACTGCTGTAAGGTGATTTCCGGTGGGCGATGTGTGGCGGAGGGAGGTGGTGTGAGACAGGTCGTCTCTAAGACTAGAAGGATGAGTGAAGGGGGGGGGGGGCTATGGTGGGTAGGGTCTTTTTGGTTACTTATATACGTGGGGCAGAATTGAATCCAGACCGTTTAATCAAATGAGATCAACAGCTTTGATCAATTAGATTATGGGAAACTGGATCGTTTGATCTTAATGGGGGACTGGGTCGGTTCGGGGAAAACGGGCCAGGTTGTGGGGAGTGTTTTGAGTCATTGGATGGGGAATAGATGGAGGGCTGAGATTAATTGACGTTGAAACGACGTAGTATTCTCACCGTACTACGTCGTTGTAAACGTCTCAGGGACTGAAGGTTTGGACCGGGTAAGGGGTGATTTTGGGCCAGTTTTGGTTGGGTTTTAGGTGTATTTGGTTTGGGTTTTCATTTGTGTTGAGGTTTTGGACCAATTCTTGTTCCCTTCTTTTTCCTTTTTCTTTTATTTTCTTCATAACTTATGTTCAAAATTAAAACCCTAAAAATTATAAAACCAAATTAACTTAAGAATACTATCTATCTCTAAATAACAATTATTGCAAATAATTAAGTACCAAAATCACACAATTAAACCTAAAAATGCAAAGTGCATTATTTTTTTATGATTTTCCAATTATTGTAAAATAAATAATTTACTATTTAACTCAAAATTATAAAATTAAATCCTAAATGCAAATGCAACTTATTTTTGTATTTTCTTATTAATTGATCAAATAAACATGCACACACACAAACACAAACAATAACTGAATACCACGAAAATTTACAAAATTGCACACAAAGGAAAATTGTTTTATTTTGAATTTTATGGGAACAATTTATATAGGCAAAAATCACATGCTCACACCTAGCATATATTGAGAATACCAAGAGATCCTCAGGATACCAATAGATCCCTGGTGTACATTAAGAATACCAAGAAATCCTCGGGATACCAGGAGATCCCCGGCATATATATTGAGGATACTGAGATATCCTAGGTTTTATCCTTGTTATGAGTGGTATTCCCTTATGGTTGTCTTTATCTCTGTTTTAGTAGTTGTATTCCTTATTATCATGTATTAAATTCTTAATGTAGATTATCGATTGTATTGTTTATCTTATTCTGTCATCTCTATATTTATTTAATCTCATTAGGGCCCTGACCTTCCTCGTTAATACCCGTTCGAGGTTAGGCTTGACATTTACTGAGTACCGCTGTGGTGTACTCATGCCTTTTCTGCGCATGTTTTTTTTGCAGATCCAGGTACTTTGACTCAAACTTACCATCCTTGAGGCGAGGCGACCCTTCAGAGACTTTGAGGTATATCTGCCGTGTTCGTAGACCGAGGAGTCTCTCTCTATTCTTTTTTGTAGTTACAGCCCTTCTGTATTTACTTTGTTTTAGTGTATTCTGGAGTTAGAGCACTATGTAGTATCCTTAGCTTGTGATTTATGGGTTTCTGGGTTTTGGGAATATGTATTAATTTTTGAGAGTTAACTTTGTGTATGCCGAGCGACACTTTGAAACATTGTTTTATTACTAGTCGTAGAGACTAGGTGCTATCACGATGGTTCACAGAGGGCAAACTGGGATCGTGACAAGTTGGTATTAGAGCTCTAGGTTCATAGGAGTCATGAATCACAAGGCGGTTTATCAGACTCTCGTTGATCGATGCGGAGACATCTGTACTTATCTATGAGAGGCTATATAATTGTTAGGAAAATTCCACTTCATTTGATTTCATTGTCGTCCGAGATTTTTATCTCACAATTCTAAAATCTGTCTTCTATTCTCTCACAGATGGTAAGTACATGTTCTAACTGAGACGATTAGGCACCCGCGCCCCCTACTGTAGCCGTCATAGGCCGGGGCTGAGGACGCGCACGTTGTGCAACTAGAGCACCCGCGCGAGCTGCCACCGAGGTACTACCAGCAGTTCCAGCTAGAATCCAGACACCTGATACTCCTCCTCCTACTACCACTCCAATGCTTCAGGATACTCTTACGCATTTCATGAGCATGTACACCGCTTTAGCGCAGGCAGGGTTGCTTCCCCTTGCTGTAGCCACATATCAGGCGGGGGAGGAGTACAGACTCCCGCTGCCCGCACTCCTGAGAAGTGAGTGCATGTTGATCAGATCCCAGAGATTATTCATGTACAGCCTGTAGCCCAGGTCAGTCCGAGTACAGGGCAACAACTTCAGAGGATAAGCAGCGGAGACTTGAGAGGTTCAAGAAGTATGATCCTCCTATATTCAGTGGGTTAGCATCAGATAATGCCTTGAGATTTCTGGAAGAGTGCTACCGTATTCTTTATACCATAGGTATATCAATATCGAGCGGGATTTCCTTCACTACTTTCCAGCTTTGAGGAGACGCCTATAAGTGGTGGCTTACCTATGAGTTAGACAGTTCGGACGAGGATGCTTTGCTGAATTGGACCCAGTTTTCAGATCTATTCCTGAGAGAGTTTGTTCTTCAGAGCCTTAGAGATGCATAGCGCATTGAGTTTGAGCATTTGCACCAGGGTGCTATGACTGTCTTAGAGTATGATGTCCGTTACACTAGCTTGGCTAGACATGCACCAACCTTGGTTTCTACTATTTGCGAGAGGGTTTGCCGGTTTATTGAAGGTCTTATTCCCAGCATCAGGTCTAGCATGGCTCATGAGTTGGAGATGGATATTTCTTATCAATAGATGGTGAGAATTGCTAGGAGGATTGAGGGTATGCATGCTAGGGAGTGAGAGGAGAGGGAGGCCAAGAGGTCTCGAGAATCGGGCCATTTCTCCAGTGCTCGCACCCCAGCAGCAGGTCATCATGGTAGGGGTTATATGAGTCGCCCCACTCATTCAACTCTTCCAGCAGCTAGTGGTGCTCCAGCTCCTCCTAGGCCTCAGGAGCCTTATTATGCACCTCCGATATCTACCGCGCCTCCTACGCGAGGTGCTTTCAGAGGTCAGTCCAGCCAACCTAGCCCGAGCTAGTCACAGGCGCCATGTCCTCCCAGTGCTTGTTTTGAGTGTGGTGACACACACCATGTGGTGAGGGATTTCCCTAGACTTGGGAGGAGTGCGCCTTCACAGACTTCTCAGCCACATCGTGCCCCGCAGAGTTCTCAGGCTATGGTTACAGCTCTAGTTTCCACCCCACCTGCTCAGCTAGCTAGAGGTAGAGGTCAGGGAGGTAGAGGTTTCCCTAGATGGGGAGGCCAGGCCCGATACTATGCCCTTCCTGCCCGTACGAAGGCTGTTGCCTCCGATTCTATCATTACAAGTACTATATTGGTTTGTCACAGAGATGCATTGGTTCTATTCGATCCAGGTTCCACTTATTCTTATGTGTCTTCTTATTTTTCTCCATATTTGGGTGTACCTCGGGATTCTTTGAGTTCCCCTATTTATGTTTCTACTCTTGTGGGAGATTCTCTTATTGTGGACCGCATTTATCGGTCGCGTTTGGTTGATCTTAGTGGTTTTGAGACCAGAGCTGATTTATTATTGCTCAACATGGTTGATTTTGATATTATTTTGGGCATGGACTGGTTGTCGCCCCATTATGCTATTCTTGATTATCACGCCAAAACCGTGATGCTGGCTATGCCAGGTGTATCGCGTGTTGAGTATAGGGATGCTTTAGATCACACTCCCAGTTGAGTTATTTCTTTTCTTAAGGATCAACGTATGGTTGAGAAGGGGTATGACGCGTATTTAGCTTATGTGAGAGATGTCAGTATTGATACTCCTTCCGTTGATTCAGTCTTAGTAGTATGAGATTTTCTGATGTGTTTCCACCTGAACGTCCAGGCATACTGCCTGATAGAGATATTGATTTTGGCATTTATCTATTTCTAGGCACTCAGGCCATTTCTATTCCTCCGTATCGTATGGCTCCTCCTGAGTTGTAGAAGTTGAAGGATCAATTACAGGAATTGCTGGATAAGGGCTTTATTTGGCCCAGTGTATCACCTAGGATGCTCCTGTCTTGTTTGTGAAGAAAAAAGATGGTTCTATGCGTATGTGTATGATTATCACCTGTTGAACAAGGTTACAGTGAAGAAACGTTATCCTTTGCCTCGTATTGATGATCTGTTTGACCAACTTCAGGGCGCATGAGTGTTTTCTAAGATTGACTTGCGCTCAGGTTACCATCAGATGAAGATTCGGTAGCAAAACATCCCAAAGACTGCTTTCAGGACTCGGTATGGTCATTACGAGTTCCTTGTTATGTCATTTGGGATGACCAATGCCCCAACAACCTTTATGCATTTGAGACACAGTGTATTCCAGCCATATCTTGGCTTATTTGTCATTGTCTTTATTGATGATATTATGGTGTATTCCTAGAGTTGGGATGATCATGAGCAGCACTTGAGGACAGTGTTTCAGACCTTGAGAGAAAAAAAATTATATGCTAAGTTCTCGAAATGTGAGTTTTGGTTGGATTCTGTGGCATTCGTAGGCCACATGGTATCGAGTGAGGGTATTCAGGTGAATCTGAAGAAACTAGAGGCCGTGTAGAGTTGGCCCAGACCATCCTCAGCTATATAGAGTCGGCTTGGCGGGTTATTACCATCATCTTGTAGAGGGGTTTTCATCAATTGCATCCCCTATGACCAGACTGACCGAGAAGGGTGCTCTGTTCTAGTGAACGGAAGAGTGTGAGGCGAGCTTTCAGAAGCTCAGGACGGCTTTGACTACAACCCAATTTTGATATTGCCTACAAGTTTGGGGTCTTACACTATCTATTGTGATGCCTCGAGGATTGGACTTGGAGCGTTTTCGATGTACGACGGTAGAGTGATTGCCTATGCATCCAGACAGTTAAAGGTACACGAGAAGAGTTACCTGACCACGACCTAGAGTTAGCTGCCATTGTTCACGCCCTGAAGATCTGGCACCATTATTTATACGGTGTGCCTTGTGAGATTTATACAGATCATCGAAGCTTGCAACACCTATTCAGGCAAAAGGATCTAAATTTGCGCCAAATGAGGTGGTTAGAGATGCTGAAGGACTATGATATCACTATTTTGTATTATCCGGGCAAGGACAATATGGTGGCCGATGCTTTGAGTCGCCGGGCAGAGAGTTTAGGGATTTTGTCTTATTTACCAGCATCGGTGAGGCCTATGGCGATGGATGTTAAGGCCTTAGCCAGCCAGTTTGTGAGATTGGATCTTTCGGAGCCCAGTCAGGTTTTAGCTTGTGTGGTTTCTCGGTCTTCCTTATTTGATCGTATCAGGGAGCGTTAGTATGATGACCCTCATTTTCTTGACCTCAAGGACAATTTCAGCATGGTGATGCCAGAGATGTGACTATTGGTGAGGACCGAGTATTGAGGATGCAAAGTTGGATCTGTGTACCCAATATTGATGGGCTTCGAGAGTTGATTCTAGAGGAGGCCCATAATTTGCGATATTCCATCCATCTGGGTGCCGCAAAGATGTGCCAGGATTTGAGGCAGCACTATTGGTGGAAGCGGAAGAATAAAGATATAGTTGGGTTTGTAGCTCAGTTCCTCAAGTGTCAGCAGGTGAAGTATGAGCACCAGAGACAAACTGGATTTCTTCAGCAGATAGAGATACCGGAATTGAAGTGGGAGTGGATCACCATGGACTTTGTAGTTGGGTTCCCCTGGACTCTGAGAAAGTTCGATGTTGTTTGGGTGATTATGGATTGGCTGACCACGTCTGCTCACTTTATTGCTGTGTGTACTAGTTATTCTTCGGAGCGGTTGGCGGAGATCTATATCGGGAGATTGTTCGTCTCTACGGTATTCCAGTTTCTATTATTTCATATAGAGGTACTCAGTTCACATCACGGTTCTAGAGGGCCGTTCAACATGAGTTGGGTACTCGGGTGGAGTTGATTACAACATTTCACCCTTAGACGGACGGACAGTCCGAGCGCACTATTATATTCTTGAAGATATGCTCCGTGTGTGTGTGATTGAGTTAAGAGGGTCTTGGGATCAATACTTGCCATTGGCGAAGTTTGCATACAACAACAATTATCAGTCCAACATTCAGATGGCGCCGTATGAGGCTTTATATGGTGGGCGGTGTAGATCTCCGGTGGGTTTGTTTGAGCCGATTGAGGCTAGATTACTGGGCACATACTTAGTTCAGGATGCTTTGGAGAAGGTTAAGGTGATTCAGGATAGACTCCGCACAGCCCAGTCCAGATAGAAAAGTTACGCGGACCGGAAGGTTCGTGATGTTTCCTATATGGTTGGAGAGCGGGTTCTGCTTCGGGTTTCGCCTATGAAGGGTGTTATGAGATTTAGGAAGAAAGGGAAGTTGAGTCCAAGGTTTATTGGCCCTTTTAAGATATTGCGGCGTGTTAGGGAGGTTGCCTATGAGCTTGCCTTACCTCCCAGCTTCACAGGAGTTCATTCGGTATTTCATGTTTCGATGCTTCAGAGGTATCACGGTGATCCGTCGCATGTGTTGGATTTCAGTTCAGTTCAGTTGGACAAGGATCTATCCTATGTTGAGGATCCAATGGCAATATTGGACAGGCAGGTTAGAAAGCTGAGGTCAAAGAACATTGCATCAGTGAAGGTTCAATGACAGGTCTAGTCGATTGAGGAGGCGACCTGAGAGACCGAGAAGGATATGCTCAGCCATTACCCTAATCATTTCACTACTTCAAATATGTCTTTGTGCTTGTTCGAGGACGAACGAATGTTTAAGTGTGGGAGGATGTAACGACCCAGCCAGTGGTTTTAAGAAATTACGCCCCGATTCCCTATTAACTACTTTCCCCGTGTTTATTTCTGGTATTTTCATTTGCCGGCATGTTTGGTTTTGAGTTTCGAAGAATTTTGGGACACTTAGTCCCTAAATTAGAGCTTAAGTGTTGGAAATTTGACCGTAGTTGGAACAATATGAAGATGACCGCGGAATGGAATTTCGATGGTTCCATTAGCTCCGTTGGGTAATTTCGGGCTTAGGGGCGTGTTCGGATTGTATTTTGGAGGTCTGTAGCTAATTTAGGCTTGAAATGCCGAAAGTCAAATTTTGGAGATTTCCGGTTCGATAGTGAGATTTTGATCCGAGGGTCGGAATGGATTTCTGAAAGTTAGAGTAGCTCCGTAGTGTTTAATGTAACGTGTGTGCAAAATTCAGGACATTTGGACGGGGTTTCATAGACTTTTTGATCAAAAGCGTATTTTTAGAGTTTTGGAATTTTTAGGCTTGAATCCGTGGTTGATTCATCATTCCGATGTTGTTTTAGGTGTTTTAAGTATTGGTATAAGTTTGGACAGTGGTATTAGGCTTGTTGGTGCCTTTGGTTGAGGTCCCGGGGACCTCGAGATGATTTCGGATGGTTGTCGCAAGAATTGGAAGTGGTTTGCAACAGCTGAAGCTACTGTTATTTGTCATAACCGCACTTGCAGTTGGGATCCGTAGGTGCGGAGCCGCAGAAGCAGCAGAGAGATCACATAAGCGGAAAAGGGAGAAACCAGCATGGACCGCAGAAGCGGGAGATTCACCGCAGAAGCAACCCCGCATCTACAACGGTTTAACTGCAGGTGCGGAAGCTGGGTTTTAAGTGAAAAGTCATAGATGTTACCAACTCCTCGCAGAAGCGGGACCGCAGATGCGGTCCTGTGGCTGCAGAAGCGGAATAACTGGGCAGAAATATATAAACACTTGCCTTCGCAAAATTTAGCTATTTTTCACCTCTTTTCAAACGGAAAGAAGCTTTTGGAGCATTTTTCAAGAGGGATTTTTAGAGGAGTCCATTGGGATTTGGGCCATTTGGAGTTGATTACTCGTGGTAGGAGTGTGGTTTCAGATTGATTTGAGCTGGTTCGAGGTAAGTGGATTGCCTAACCTTGTGTGGGGGACCTTCCCATTAGGATTTGGTATATTTGATAATTGAAATGCCTTGTACGTGAGGTAACGAGTGCATACTTGAGCTAATTGTTGAAAATTCGGTTTTCTTTAAGTAATTTCAATCGTGTTCCTTTTTCCTATTTTATACTACTTGCAAATTCAAGCCTGTTGTTAGCGTAGAAAACCATGTTTAATCGACTTAATTGCTTACTTGCTTAAACTGCCTTAATTGCATTAAGGGAAGCATGTTAGGTTAGATTTAGCTGTTTATTTGGTTCGAAATTGAGCTTAATTGAGTATTCTTGTGTTGCTACTGTGTGTTTTACTTTGGGACTACGGGACGGCATCTCGGGAGATCCCCTGTACGTACTTATGTTTTGAACTGAGGTGCGGGGCACCAAGAGATCCCTGGCATGTATGTTGAGGATACCAAGAGATCCCTAGCATATATTGAGGATACCAAGAGATCTTCGGGATACCAAGAGATCCCTGGTGTACATTGAGGATACCAAGAGATCCTTAGAATACCAAGAGATCCTCAGAATACCAAGAGATCCCCACATATATATTGAGGATACTGAGAGATCCCCGGTTTTTATCCTTGTTATGAGCACTATACCCTTGTGGTTGTCTTTATCTCTGTTTCAGTTATTGTATTCCTTATTATCCTGTATTAAATTCTTATTGTATATTATCGATTATATTGTTTATCTTATTCTGTCATCTCTATATTTATTTAATCTCAGTAGGTCCCTGACCTTCCTCGTCACTACCCGACCACTGGACACTTACTGTGTACCGCTATGGTGTACTAATGCCCTTTCTGCGGATGTGTTTCATGTGCAGATCCAGGTAATTCGACTCAGAGTTGCCATCCTTGAGGCGAGGTGACCCTTTTGAGACTTCGAGGTATATCTGTGTCCGCAGACCAAGGAGTCTCTCTCCATTCTCTCTTGTAGTTATAACCCTTATGTATTTACTTTGTTTTAGACTATTCTGGAGTTAGAGCACTATGTAGTATCCTTAGCTTGTGATTCATGGGTTTTTGGGTTTTGGGAATATGTATTAGTTTTTGAGATTTAACGTTGTGTATGACGAGCGGCATTTTTAAATGTTTTTTCATTATTCTATCTCTGTTTTAACTTATTTTCTTCCGCAAATTGGTTTATTTTTCGCATTTTAGGCTTACCTAGTCGTAGAGTAGGTTCCATCACGATGGTTCACGAAGGGCGAACCGGGGTCGTGATAGAAGGTTTATTTCCAAATCATTAGAAAAATGCTTCAGGTTCTTTTCAGCCCTAAAAAAGCAAGATCAATTTGAATGGACTGAAGAATGTCAACAGGTGCTTAGAAATTCAAAACTATACTTGTCAAATCCATCGTTGCTCTCAAAACCAAAAAATGGGGAGAGACTACTCATCTACCTTGCTGTTTTAGAAGTGGCGGTAAGTGCTGTGTTAGTTCGAGAAGACCAAGGTAAATAATCTTCGATTTACTATGTTAGGAAATCGTTATTAGATGCTGAGACTCGGTATCCTCATCTAAAGAAACTTGCACTTGCATTAATTATGGCATCTAGGAAGTTAAGACCTTGTTTTCAATGTCATCCTATCTCTATAGTAACAACCTACCCCTTACGTAACATAATGCTTAAACAAGAGTTGTAAGAAAGATTAGCCAAGTGGGCCATAGAACTAAGTGAATATGACATTACATATCAACCTAGGACCGCAATAAAGTCACAGGTTTTGGCAGATTTTAGTCAAGGGATACAAACAGAAGCAGAAAAAGAACTGCAGGTATTTAACGGGTCTAATTCAGGTACATGGAAATTATTTACTGATGGTTCATCAAATGTAAAAGGGTAGGTTTAGGCACTGTTTTGGTACCACCCATGGGAGAAACCATATGACAAGCCATAAAATGTCACCCTATTACTAACAATGAGGCAAAATATGAGGCTGTGATTGCAGGTTTAGAACTGAAACGAGAGCTTGGTATAGAACGGTCATAATCAAAAGCGATTCACAGCTCGTGGTTAACCAAATGCTGGGGACTTATACAGCCAGAGAGACAAGGATGCAACAATAATTGGAAAAGTCACGGGACTTTGTCAGAAAATTTCAAACTTGGAAAGTCATTCAGATACCAAGAGAGGAAAATGCCGAGGCAGACTCCCTAGCTAATCTTGCGTCTGCTGCAGAAGTAACAAATGATGAAAATGCTTATGTGATTCATTTATTCCATTCAGTCCTGGATCAAGACAAAAACGAGGTAAATTTCAATAATCTAACATGGGATTGGAGGAACGAGATTGTCAATTTTTGTAGTATGGAATTTTACCTGAAGATAAGAAAAAGGCTCAAGAACTTCGCAACAAAGCTGCTTGTTATTGTTTAAAGCAAAGCATTCTTTATCAAAAAATATTCGGTGGTCCTCTAGCAAGATGCCTCGGGCCTTCTCAAACAGAGTATGTGATGAGAGAAATACAGGAGGGATATTGTGGAAATAACATGGGAGGAAGATCTTTAGTAAAACCATGATTAGAGATGGCTATTATTGGCCAAAAATGGAAGAAGACGCAAAAATATTTGTGGCTAAATGTGACAAGTGTCAAAGATACGGTACCAACATGCATTGACCTGCTGAATTATTACATCCGGTCATTGCACCATGGCCTTTTATGAAGTGGGGTATGGATATCATGGGTCCACTACCGTAAGCCAAAGGCAAGGTAAGATTTTTATTAGTACTCACCGATTATTTTACTAAGTGGGTAGAAGCAGGAGCTTTTAAATAGGTACGAGAGAAAGAGGTAAGATATTTCATCTGGTGAAACATCATATGCCGGTTCAGAGTACAAAAGGAAATCGTATGTGACAATGGCCAATAATTTATAGGCACGCAAATCCAGAATATTTTCAAAGTTGGCAAATTAAAAAGATTACCTCAATGCCTTACCATCCGGTGGGTAATGGAAAAGCTTAATCAACAAATAAAGTCATTATCAACAACTTGAAGAAAATATTGGAGGAATCTAAAGGCGGTTGGCCAGAGGTGCTACATGGGGTCTTGTGGGATTGTCGAACAACAACAAAAACAATTACGGGGGTAACACCGTTCTCACTTGTATACGAAGCTGAAGCTTTAATTCCAGTCGAGATAGGGGAACCAAGTACGAGATATACACAAGCTACTAATGAATCAAACGAAGAAGAGATGCGAGTAAACCTGGATTTACTTGAAGAAAGTAGAGAAGCTGCATTAATAAGGATGGCAACATAAAAACAAGTTATGGAGCGATACTACAACCGGAAAGCTCATCAATGATACTTCTAGATTGGGGATTTCATACTCAAGAAAGTTTTCCAATCCACGAGGGCAGCTAATGCAGGAAAGTTAAGTCCAACTTGGGAAGGACCTTATAAGATTCATGGTATCACAGGAAAAGGAGCATATGAGCTTGAAACATTGGATGTCAAGATTCTACCTTCAAATTAGAATGCTGTTCATCTGAAGAGATACTATTTCTAAGGAAAAGAAATACCCACGGGCAGCTATCCTCATTAATAATTTTTATTTTTGAATTATTAAAATTTTACTAACGATTATAGATGATAGGCAAAACGCTAGCCCGCACTAAATGATGAATTACGACATGAAAGACACGTGGAAAGAACATAATTCCCAGTCTAGGGTTGCAACTGTTCTGATGGAAATTTAAATGGGTTAAGCAGTTTTCATCTAAAATCGTACCTCCGAGTCTCGTATGTTTTTCCTTTTCAGGAAAAGGACCGCATAGAAGGAATAAAGTACTCGAGATTTCATACTTCAAAGCTCAAACACTTGGGGGACTATATAATATACATATGATATATGTATAAAGAAGGCAAAAAAGCTGAAAACAACTAAAGTTCAAGTCAAGACCAAAAGTCTACTCATCAAATATCAAGTTCAGAGCAAAGTCACGAGCCAATAATACAAGCCAACCAAAAAACCTTCATATAGATTTCAAAATCTTACGATGTTTAGGTTAAATGCGGTATTTAGCCTAGGGTCATAAAGAAGAAACCCTTGGATTTTCTTTTTTGCAAATTTGTTGTAAAGAAAACAGTTATGGAAAACTAATAGAAGATATTTAAATACATGTAAGATGTTATTTAAACTTGAAAAAGTTCAAACGGAACTTTATCAAAGTTATTTCAAGAAACATGTGTGTTCCTATTTCTTTTTTCATATATTTGTACCATTATGAAGTTTAGATGTCTTCTTCATTAAGTGTCGTATATAAAAGGGCCCTCTTTTATAAATTCATGTTTGATTCAAAGATCCATGAAGTGAATAAAGCATTTTAACAAAAAAAAATGCAAAAGGGTAAGACAAAAACCCACGAATTAAAAGGCAAGACATATAAAGGAAAAAAGAGTAAAACAGAAGCTCAAGATAATTATGTTGAATCAAAAACTTTATAGTATTAAGTTTAGACTAAGTATGAACTTAATCATAAACTGATTGTCACTTTTTACAGAATGCCCTGAAAAGACCTGGGGACTTGTCATTATCAAAAATTTAACCTGACCAGGGGTAAAACCACAAATTCCACGAAGAAAAAAAAAGGAAGCCAAATTTCATAAACTTCCACTGTGGAGCAGAAGAAGAGTCTAAAACGGCATCATCAGCAACAGAAGGCTCAATTTGATCTTAAGGAGCTGGGACATCTAGGACACCTATATTAGTTTCAACATACTCAGGAGTATCAGCTATGGGAGAAGGAAAACTTTGGCCTTGCTGAGTTTTCTCATGGTTTCCTTTATCTTAGATAACTCAGCATCCAAATTAAAACCCTTTTGGCTAGCCTCCACAAGGGTATCATGGCGTGTGTTGAAAATAACACAACTCACTTCAATAACAGTTTTGTTCTCAAGAGCCTCATAATCTCTTTCCCATTGGTCAATCTCATTCTTGAGCTCTTCCTTCTCCGCCAAAGCAGCATTATAAGAAGATCGCAAAGGGGCATTCCAAAAAATCTGACCTTATCAGAAGACACTCGAAGATCTTCTTTTGTCTGGGTGAGTGTCTGAACAAGTTCACCTGCATAAACTTCTTTTTAGTTCAGGAAGGCCTTCAATACTCTAATATCTTCACTGGCTTTGGAGAATTGGAAGAAGCTTTTTCAACCGCTAACTCTGAAATCAAGACCTTCAACTGTTGCTCTAAGGTACACTTGCTTTCTTCTAAAACTTCCATTTCAAGCTGAAGACATTTATATTGTTCTTTCCAATTGTCTACTTCAATTTGATAATCATGCATTAACTGCTCCATATGAGGAACCCTCTTTATCATCTCTGTACCAATAAGATTGATCTAAAAAAGAAGAAAGGGGTAAAAACCCTAGTAAACGGAGAATGGAATAAAGCGTAAAAAGAAGCAAATACATTCAGTGACGATTGCACTATATCATTCATCCAAGTCAAAGAACTATGACTTTCTAGCTTGGACTTTTTGACTGGACCAATCAAGGGTTTCAACCATACGTCGGCCCGACCTGACTTTTTTAAAAGATTACCATCGGCAGGGACCTCAATGGTAATCTACTTCATCCCTCCACTTCCACTTGAAGAACCAACCTTAGTACGAGGAATGGTAGTAGTAGGGACTGTAGAAGAAGTAATAACATCTTGGGGAGGAGCAGAAACAGTAGCAGTAACAACTGGCAAAGAACGCACCACAGGGACAGACATGGTAAAAGAGGCAAGGGGTACTTCATCAGAAACCAAATCCAAATGCTCACTATCAAACCCACGAGAAAAAACTGTTCATCAGAGTCACGAGCTGCCACAGGAGTATCATCGTCAGAACTCACCAAGATGGTTTCAACAGGCTTGATCACGAGAACAAAACGGGGAGGAGTCGCTTTATCGTCTGAAAAGTCGCGTCTTCTGGCCCGCGCTTTTAACCAAGGAACTTCCATACTGTTCCTCTTCCTCCTCAAAATCCCTAGTCACATCAGCCTTCATTTTCGATGAATAACTCAAGATTATCTTTTGAGCTCTTTCCAAAGAAACTCTGGAAGCCAAAATTGCATCATAACTTACACCACGTATGGAACCCTGATAAAACGGAGGGTCAAACAAATTCTGAAGGAAAGATGAAGAAAATATAAAAAGAAAGGGGGTAAAGTATTTACCATGAGTTTTAACCTTCCAACCGAATCTGTGTGAAAGATTTTTCCAAGATCTTCCTTCCATCGTCGCAATAGTCAATAATTTCTCTACCCAACCACGGAAATTAAGAATCTCATCAACAGTTCCTATAGTTGCTGAAAAAAGAGAAAGTTAAACAGTAGCAAGAAAAGTAAACCCCTTCAAAATGAAAAAGGAAAAAAAAGATAAAGTTGCAAAAGTAAACCTTACGTGTAAAATTCCACTTTTCAGGGAATGGTACATTTTCTTCACTTAATAAACCTACAATAGGAGCAGCAACAAATCTGGCATACTAGCTATGGTCCTTGTCATCCTCAGGGCTAACTAGCACTCTCTTACCCCTCGCCACTAAAGTAAAGATCCCATGTCGGATACGCTTAAGGGAGTAGAGGTGGATCAAATGAAAGAAAGTAAAAGGCAAATTAGCCAACCTTGCTAAGTGCCTTAGACAAGCAACATCCCTCCATATAATGGGGCCAATTTGTCCTATACAAACGTTGAAAATACCACAGAATTCAATGATAACATGATCAATAGGGGGTTTAAAATTCAGTCTAAAAGGATATGTATACACAAAAGAAAATCTGGTCATGTACGATGCAATTCTTTGGTTTGCAATAGGAATTATGATAGGGAAGTCAGGTCTCCAATGGCAATCCCTACGGACAACAGAGATTAAACCTTGGGTAATCTGAGAAGGGTAAACGTTAGCACGATCCAAAGAAGACATAGAAGAAACTTGATTCCTAATCGATTCTCTATAAGAGTAAAAAGATAGTTCAGAAGGGACAATTTCATCTACTAAAGGTTCACGAACTAGTTCACTATAGTCTTTACTTCTAGAAGAAGATCTATGTGAAATAGAACCCCTAGTTCTAGAAGGAGTGGTGGAACTCGCTGGAGTAGAGAAACACCTCGTATAGATGAAGATCCTAACCTACGCAATCTTCCCCCTCTTCTGTTATAACATGGGCAAGGGAAAGTTCATCAACAATGGGGACTCTTCGGGGATTAGGGTTTGAAGAATCCATGGCTGTATGAGGAAGACAACAAGAATGAATATTCTAAGATAGGTAACTTTTTATGAGAAAGACAAAGACAAAAGTTATATTTATACTCAGAAGCAGCCGTCAAGAAAAGGTGTAATGGCAGAAACGTCATAATGGAAATTGTTACTTCGTAATTGATGAAGCCACAAAAAGTCCTAAAAGACGCTGAAGAGTTGTAGATCCGATCAAAAGATGCAACATGTCATGATTATTAAATGGAAGTGACATATGAAGCGTCAGTTCTGGAGAAGGTATAATGGCGGCAAAAATTTCCGCTTTAATGAGACCCACTTCCCAAATATTCTATTGTTGAATAAATGGCAAGTGGGGGGGGGGGGACTATCTATATTGGGAAAAATCAAGTTAATATATCGAATTAATTATGTGATGATATGTCATGACACGTGGATCAATAAAGGAATGACAGTTGACGAAGAATAGTTGAAGGGGCACGAGCTGTAATAGACATAGGCAAAGATCTAAGAAAATCAAAAGGAATGGGTACTCGAACCTCTTAATAATTTGAAAAAGCATGGAAGGAATGAACCTAGATAGAAAAAAATTATAGATACGTATTATCAGTAGTTAATGAGCATTAATTACGGGAAACGTTATAGAATCTGTGCTGAACAATTACGATTGCCAATTATAACATTACATTAAATGTCATTTATTTCCCATAATAACTCCATTACGAGAGGAAAGAAAAGTATTACTTAGAAATAGCTATAAAAGGTAAGGAATGAATATTTGTAAGGACACGAAATACTATTGAAATACACTGATTTACTTTGCTTTTTATCCAGCTATTATTTACATCAATTATTCTTATTTCTATTTGATTACCAGTAACCCAAGTTCTTTTAATAACAAGCCTTGACCGAAATTCCAATTTTCTGGTTAAACAACCATACCTCCTAATAGATATAGTTCAATATTTAGAGTAAGTATGAAGTTATTTGGTTCAGAAATAACTGACAAGCATCAACGACTTAAAAGTACTTTTTAATGTTGAAATTAAAATTTTCAAATAAGAATGAAAGTATATATTAAAACTTACAACTAGCAGTTGGGGTGGGGTTTTTGTTATAAAGAAAGTGTTGATAATTGTGTATAGGTAAAATCAGGGTAGAGTTTTTCCCGATTCCCGACGAGAGAACGAAGGAGAATCATGGTTTGAGGTCGTCCTAATCGACGCCAAGAACCCTTCATATCGAGACCCAGGAAGAATCAACGATGTATCTGAGATTGGACACGGCAAGGCGACGTACCCCAGACCAAGCATAGGCGCATGGCTTCTGGTCTCGGGAGACACGACAAACAGTTATGCATGATGGATAGGGGGCCATAATATTCCCCATCAATCGAATTTTATGGCATGAATCCCGTTCGGTTTCAATTATAGATCAATAATTACCGTGAAAGCAAGATTTTTAAACCTTTTTTAGACTTGTACTAGGACTGAAATTCTCCTACTTTATAAAGGAAAAATTTTTCTTTGGTCTAACACATTGTAACAAGTTTTCAAGGAAATAAAAGTTTACCTTTGTCTTCTAGCTATTTTTCAAGGCATTATTCATTCATTATTTTCCTCACTCACGACTGAGCTTGTACTGAGGGTCCAACCGAGGACGACTTACACGGTTCTACTCTAAGATCAGGCTTGGTTATCTTGCGATTGCTTTGATGATGATTCCTTCTTGAAAAATAGTATATTCGGTTGAATATTCATATTCTAATAATAAGATCGAACCAATTCCTATTTTAAAAGAGGATTTCATCATACATGGCATTCCTAACCTTACAAATGGCACTAAGACTTTACTTTATCAAGCTGGAAATATGGAGATCCTTTTTGGAACTGCCTTTGACCGCCCTTACAGCCTTTGATCAGTAAATTATTTAGAACTTCGGAAGATTGTCAAGGTAGATTGCTTCCAAGCCACTGCACTAGATGGGCATGTAGTCGTAGTAGTCGGCCCAGAATGCCTCTCTTCTTTACTCAAATACTATTTCGGATGAATGGGGAATATCATTGATTTTGTCTTCAATTAATTTATCAATTATTCTTATTTATTCGTATTGAATTAAATCACGTATCCTTTAAAACCGCGTACAAATTTAATTTTTACTCATTTTTGCAAAAAATGATTTGGTGCCCACTGTGGGGCTAAGAAAAATAGTGGTGATTTGATACGGATCTCCATAACACACCCTATTTTATGCTTGTTCTTTGAAATCTTAATTCTAGGTCAGCTTAAGAATGTCTAACTCTCAGCCTGCTCACTTGAACATTAGCATTGAGTCAGGCCATTATGACAAAAATTACAATATAGTGCCCAATAATGATGTGCCTCATGCCGATCCTAATGGTGTCCCAGTTGCCGACCCGATTGATGCTAATTCGCAGGTGTCCATCAACATCAGTATACCAATTGATCCCGAAAATAGTGTTCGTAGGGGACCCCGACCAATGGCTAGAGAAGCGCTCGTAATTGAAGGTGATATGGTGAGTCTACGATTGATTTTCAAAATGTTGCAGGCTTAAAAAGCGGAAATAGCACAGCTGTAGAACCAAATCCACGCTCCTAATAGGGTCAAGCCCGAACAATCTTGGGAAAATACAAAGAGATACGAACAAGTCGCCGTGAGAGCAGTGAAGCCGAGCCCGGAGAAACTTCAAAGATAATGAATATGCTCAAAGCATGAAAAAAATGGATGGAGTTAGGCGAGAAAAAGATTGAGGCAAACGATAGGAAGGTGGAAACGTACAACTCCAGAATCAATCAGACCCCAGGAGCACCTCCAATATTGAAGGGACTAGATTCCAAACAATTTATCCAAAAGCCCTTCCCCCCGAGCGTGGAACCAAAGCCGATCCCGAAGAGGTTTAGAATACCCAACATTCCCAACTATAATCGTACTATGGATCCAAATGAGCATTAACCTCCTATACATGCGCAATAAAAGGGAACGACTTAGAAGATGATGAAATTGAGTCGATGTTGCTGAAAAAGTTTGGGGAAACTTTGTCCAAGTGGGCGATGATATGGTATCACAATTTGCCTCCCAATTCCATTGACTCGTTTACTATGCTTGCAGATGCTTACATAAAGGCCCATGCTAAAGCCATCTTTAAGGCCCCAAAAAATTTTGTGCTCAAAACCTAGTATCTCGTAGTGCCAAGATCCTAATATGTGTTAGGAATGTGTAAAATTCTCGCGGTTCAGACCCTTTTTACTGATTTTGCACTTAAAAATCAAGAATAAAAAATTTCCAGAAAGTTTCCATTATGCGGTCGCAGATCAGGTATGTGGACCGCATTTCTGCCGCAGAGTTAACCAGTGAGTTAGTCGAAATTGAAGTTGAAAATGCGGTCTATTATACGATCACATAATCAATATGCGGACCGCATAATCGTCGCATAAATTTCTCGAGGATTTGTGAAGGTCAATTCTGCGGTGCATTATGCGACCGCAGAACAGAAATACGGACCATATTTCTGTCGCAAACCCAGGCAGAGAAGTCAGATTTTAGGAGCACTTCTGTGGTCCATTATGTGGACCGCATTTCCACTCTGCGATCGCAGAGTGCGACCGCATACCCGACTTGGCTTCAGATTTTCTAATTTTTCAACCCGATCTCTTCTTCATTAAAACACCCAACCCTTCATTTTTACACATTTTTCTGGATAAAACTAGAGAGAAGGGAGAGAGGGTTCTTGAGAGAGAAGGTCTCATCTTCATCAATTTGATTTTCCAACGTCGCCCAGGCCCGGAAATTCTTGAGTATTATCTTCATCTCCATTCTTGCAGGTAAGGTCCCCAACTCTTTTTCATTGATTTTCAAATTTTAATAAAAAGGGAGATTCTTATGCATTGATTCTTGGTAATAGGGGTCTAAACACTCATGCATGTCTATTAAAACCTGAATTCTAGTAAGAGTAATTAGGTGGGAGTAAAGAATTATGTAAAGGAGGGTTGATAACCTAAATATGTTCGAGTAGTGATTATGAACTTTGATTCTAAAAAATATGTATTAATTTGTGCACTAGATTGACGTTTCCAGGCTTTTTGGTAAAGTTGGAAGTAGATATTAAAAGGGAATTCAGCTCCAGGTATGTATGGCTAACTTTGATCTTTGTAGAATCGCCTTGTTTGGTGTACGAATGTTTGGTATAGGATATCTACGTGGCTTATTC